>PVHT020000144.1:6844326-6859939 GCA_004024745.2 Catagonus wagneri
AGGCAAGATATGGTACATACACACAATGGAATGTTACTCAGCCATTAAAAGGAACGAATTACCAACATTTATAGCAACATGGATGGACTTAGAAATTATCATGCAAAGTGAAACCAGTCAGACAATTAGACAGCAACACCCAATGCTACCGCTTACATGTGGAAACTAAAAGACACAATGAACCTTCTTACAGAACAGAGAATGACTCACAGACTTTGGAAAACCTTGGTTTTTCAAATAAGACAATCTGGGGGGGTGGGGGGATGCACTGGGGGTTTGGGATACAAAATCTGTAAAATTGACTTGTGATGATTTATGCACACCCATAATTGAAATAAAATCCATTAAGAGAAAAAAAAATAAAAAAATAAAAAAATTAAAATTGAATTGGATGTAAGAAAATAAAATCCTTTCTGTAACTTATTTATTGTTTAAAAAATAAAATTAATTGCTATGCTCATGTTTCTTATTTTAATTTTATTAATTATATTTATAACAGGCTTTTGAGAAAGAATAACAAGTTTTATTTTTTCAAATTAAAATTTATGTATGGAATTAGACTTACTGAGGATAAAAATATTGTCATGTCCTTTGATTTGCTTAATAAATAATATATAGTAACTACTTAGTAAATATTGAATTGCAGATACTAAGTTTCAGAGGGATTAAATGATTTTACCAAGTCCTGACCACATTTATAAATGTGAATATATATCTTCTGAATATTTTAGACTATCATTGAAATTTAACAAGAATATTATTAGCAAAAAGCTAATTCATTGAACATTAAGCAGTTAAGATTTAGTTCTCTTGTCTGCTCTTCCAGTACTTTTCATTGGCCTAAGTTGAATTAATGATTATTTTTATACACAAAAATTGATCCTTTTAAAAATGACTCTAATGTTTGAAATAAAGCTACTATTTACTTCTGCTCCTGTGTGCACAGTTTTTCAAATAAATCAGGATGTGTTCTCTTAAAAATCATCTTGTGATTTAAAGTTCTGTTGTTCTGTATAAAAAGATTGATTCTGGCATTGTCCTGCTGTGGTAAATTTTGAAAAGATGTCAGAAAAACTTGTCTTATTTGCTTCAAAGTAAGAAACCAAGATAAAACTAAAATAAAATTAAAAGGAGCTTAGACAACATTTTATCTCATGCTGTTTTTAAGGGAAAAAAAAGTCCAAGTGTATATAGTAACCTTCTGTCTTGGTAGTAATTCTGTAGACATTATCTGATCAATCTAAATTGAGTTAGTGTATATGTGGTAGGCAGAAACTGGTAGAAATTAGTTTATCTTCCCCGGACTCTTTCTGTTTTCTTTGTACAAAATAGGATAAACTCATTTTTAGACCTGATTGGGTTTCTCTGTTGTTTTTTTCCCTTTTCCCTAAAAGGCTAAGTAGAGTCTGTACTTTGTTTACACTCTCACCAACTATTAAAACAGGAAATCATTTAAAAGCCCTCAGCACATGTATGACATCTGTAGCTACTATTGGAGAGAGATGTTTGAATACAAAACCTGAGAGGTTTCTAAGTAAGGAACAGGGACACATCCCTAATGCTTTTTAATTTCATTGGTAATAAACAGCGTATTGAAGGTGTTTATAATATGCGGTTATTGTGGTAGCTATACATGTGAGCAATGCAGCCTGCAAATATTCCTCTTTCTTTTATGAATAGGGTCTGTATAAAATGCATTTCAATCTCATCAGGTAAACTGAAAGGTATTGCATGGCTAATCTTAGTGGACATTTTATGAGCTTGTTTGTTTTAAATACCTGTTGTTTCTTTTATTTACATGTGGACTTCTTTTTCCTCAGTGGGTATTTTTAATCCATGGGGCTTCTCATTTATAACTTTAAATTTATTCAGAGTACTTTTATCAAAAATGCTTGACTTATGTAGTGATCACAAATAATTTTACTAATCTGTAAATTATCTTACTTGAGTAAAAATGAAGACATTAATTACAAAGACATAGTTTTGAAAGGATTTTTTTAATTCAGCCTTCATGCTAAGAATTACATATATTATCTAACATATGTGCATATATCAAGGGTTTACCACTCATTTAAACTCTTAAACAATGCTAATTTGAGAGGGAATTTCTATCTTGAGGAATTAGAAAGCAGAGAATGATCTTGGTTTATGTAACTATTTAAGAGAAAATAGCATGTGTTAACCTATTCCATCCAGGATGATCAGCAACCTATCTTCATAGAAAATGGTGCTGATTTAGTTGTTCTGCCCTCCATATCATTTCTCATGAAAATACTGTGATTAGGTGAGCTCTTAGTAATTATGACTGTCTGTTGTGTCAAAGAGGTTTATTAAAACTCAGCAACAGCTGTTATCTAGTAGTGTTCTCTTATTCATTTTATATCACAAAATCTACAAATATTCAGAGCTTAGCTTCTCTGTAAACTGTAAATGGTGACACCCAAGAACGCAGGCTGCCCTTTTGTTTCATACACACTCAAAAAAAAAAAAAAAGCCAGCTCTCCAATTTATTCCTTAATAACAGTCTTCCAAGACTCCATATTTTTCTAGGTCATTTAGACGAACGTTGCTCTACATCAAAATATAATTAAATGATACATTATCAGTTTAAATTGCATTTTTGGTGTATTGTTTCAGAATAATTGTGATTTATGGTGCTGCTGACTGCTTTTGTAATTGTTAAGTGTTCTGTAGCTCACTGAATGGTTTTAACTTTGTTCTAGTGCCCACAGGCAAAAATTGCAATGGGTACAATTTTATAAATCAAACTCATTAATAAATAATTTTTCCATTATGACTCTGGAATAAAGAGAACTACATAGAATGGTCTTTTAAAAACATTACTACTTTATATTTTGATGTGCCTTTAAATGAGGTATTGTGCATAATGTAATGAGACAAACTCTTCGAGCCCTATAGGTATTTTACAACAGATTTCACAGTGAAGGAATGTTCAAAAGTCAAGCAAGTCAGAGAATGAATTTTCTTTTATTGTTTTTATGCTGTTAAATTGAGAAGTTTTGTATAGTAAGCTTTTGTTTACATATGGATTTTTTTTCTCACTGATTATAATGGAAAGATGAATTATTGAATGAAATGACTGAACCCTCCTGCATGGAAATTAAAGTATAAAATTTATGTACAGAGCTTCTACACATTTTAATGTATCCTAAAAAAGGAAAGGAAAATTCAAAGACATCTATTAAGAAACATTCATATGCCTGCTGGAGTTTAAAGTTCAGCCTCTCTCTGAGAAAATGAGAAACTTCAGCCTCTCTGCAAGAGAATAAGAAACTTTTAACTCCTTTTTAGGTTGCAAAGTTATTTCTATATTTACTATTTCTTTAAAGAAATAAATTAATAGATGCTGGCCTTATCCATGCCTTATGTCTGTGAACGTTCTGGATAGGTAGTTTTTCTGATGTAATCGTGAAACACCCAACATGCTATCCAAAAGTAACATTGTACTTGACCTCTATAGTTGCAGGTTTTTTAATAAATACACAACTTTTGCTTTGAAAGGTGTAAAACTATGAATGAAATTAACCATGATTGCAGTCCTCATACTTAAAAAAAACCTAAAAACGAATATTCATCTACAATAAGTATTAATAAGATAGCTCATGCCAACAATGAAAAGCTGCCTATAAATTTTTTTAAAGCTTTGAAGATAGGTAAGAGTATTTTCATAAAAATTTCAGTTATTTATATCACTAACAGTGAACGTCCTAGTAATTGTTTCTTAAAGTGCTCTGTGTTATATGACATAATTGTTTAAACCTTTGATTTTACCAAATTTTGTGAGGTTGAATGATTCTATCTATAATTGTCTTTTATAAAGTTTTAAGAAGGGAACTTAAGAAGCTAAAAACTAAAAATATGGCCTTCAAATTTGATTTTGAATACCCTGTTATGCAGTGTAGGTGCAAAGCTATCTGATTAATGACATCCTTAGTTGGCCAATTCTTACAGTATATAACTAACTTTATGCAGCTAACAAAGTCAGTCAAAAGCATTAGTCACTGGTACATTAGCAATTCCAATTAACTGGCTGTTGACCTCAAGAACATCTAAAACTACTGGCTAATAAATTGTACCTTATTTTAACCTACTCTTTATGTAAATAGGATCTTATACTAGGAGAACTATAGTTTGGATTTCATATTGCTTTCAGGTCATTCATATTGTTAACATACTTCAAATTTAATGTATGTAGTTTAGGATTTCCCAGAGTGTGTTCCACAGATTTCTAATCTTGTTAATCCCAGGTCAAGTAAGACTAGGAAAATATATATACTATATTTCCTCTATGGGGGCTCAAAATATAACAAATTAAAAACTTTGATAAGTATTATGTAAAGAATTTTGTTTAGTTTAATCTTCCCAAATTTACAACAGAACCCTCTTGCAAGTGCTGTCTATTAATAACCTACAGAAGACACTATGAGGAATACTAGAAATACCAATCTTATTATACCTTATTAATAGCAGCAAAAGTAAACTCTAATTCTCGCCCACCAATTGCACATGATTTAGTTAACTGCCACATTTTTGTTTGTTTTTAAAAATCTAGATTTATTTGATAGATGAGCAGGAAGAAATGGAAGAAGAGGTATTGCTATTTCTGAGAGATGTCTAAAATCATTGTGCTCAAAAGGGCTAGGAGCCTGGGGTTTAGTTTCCTTTGGAGCCTGAAGCAAATTGCAGTACTTTTTTGGTCTCGCTTTGCTTGTTGATCTGTTTAAGATGTCAGGCAACCTCTGTCTGAGTTCTGAAAATCCATGTCTCAAGACTGGGTTTTTGTTCCACTTTCTTTTTCTGTTCTTTTCTTTTCCCCTATTTTTAAGAACCATGGTATAGAAATAAAAAAATAATGATTCATTCCATACCATCTTGCATAATACTCTTAATATTTTGCTAGCTGTTTGGTTTGATATATGCAGTCTTGACATGAGAATCAGCCAAGGAAAGTCCTTTGTTTACCATTCTCTAGTTGTGTGAGTGGCCTCTTTTACTTAAAGCAAGAATGAAGTGACACCTGCATAACCTCCTAAATCTTTTTTTCAAATCAAACATTATATTATTTCTGAGTAAATTGAAACCACCGCTAAGATCTCTTAGAGGATGATTGTGAGAAATAATTGTAATAAAGTTACAATTTATATACCTACAGGGATTCTTGGTTTATAGAAAACAGGAACATTAAGGCTAATACTTACTTAAAATAGATTGTTCTGTTGAATATCCACATATTTCTTTTTTTTTTTTGTCTTATCTAGGGCCGCACCCGCAGCATATGGAGGTTCCCAGGCTAGGGGTCTAACAGGAGCTGTTGCTGTCGGCCTTCGCCACAGCCACTACAATGTGGAATCCGAGCCACGTCTACAACCTACACCACAGCTCATGGCAACGCTGGATCCTTAACCCACTGAGCAAGGCCAGGGATTGAACCCGCAACCTCATGGTTCCTAGTCAGATCTGTTAACCACTGAGCCACGATGGGAACTCCTGAATATCCATATATTAACATTATTGTTACCAATCACCTTCACAGCACACTATGTTCTTATTTAAATAACAACAGACAGTTGGCCATGAGAATTTTAGTGTTGGGGGTGGGGAAGTACATAACTAATAAGGTGTATAACTTGCTTCTATGTTTTTGTTTGTTTGTTTGTTTTTGGTGGGGGCATTGCCTACAGCAGGTGTAAATTCTCAGCTGGGGATCAAAGTCATGCCACAGCAGTGACAGCATCAGGTCCTTAACCTGCTGTGCCATGAGGGAACTCCTCCAAAGTCTCTTTTAATGGAAAGTAGTTATTTGCATTTTTTCACAAATTAAACTCACCTAATCATAAAATTCTATCCTCTGATCCTTGACTTAACAACTAGGAATGACTTCATTGAGATTTTAATCCCAGAGAATCGGTTAATACATGTATAACATACATGGCTTTCCCAAAAAGCATTTTGTATGGCGAAGAGTGAAGTATAGTTTATTTAGGTAAAGGTGCCTTTTCTATGGTTAGATATTTAACTTAAACTAGTTACAAACCACGAGGATTTTAGTAAATAAGTTAAGGCATTGAAAACTGATCGGATATTGGGAGTTTAGCTTTGCTCCTTTTATTAGATGTGACAGAGTAATTTAGCATTTCTAAGTTCAGTCAGTTGCTTCTGCTGCATCATTCTCCATAATTTTTATTGATTGAGCAATTTTCCTTTTATGTTTTCAAGTGAAAGTATTTCTTGTCTAAAGATGTATCAAGGATCCAGTTTTTTTCTTAGTAATTCCCTGTGCCTTCACTCAGTGAATGTTATTTAATCTGTATGGTTCACAAAAATCTATAAGGTGGAAATTCAAAGCAAATGTGACTTAATGAATTTAAAATTGTAGTACTGGCTTAAATTCACATTTTTTAAATCCATGGAGTAGTGTGATGATTGTAAAACCTGTCTACAAAGTCTTTTACACCCTTCCGTTAAGAGCAGAGGGTCTGTGTGCCCTTTCTTCAAGTCTGGGCTGAAGTTAGTGACTCACATGTGCCTAATAGCATCAGAAGACATTGTGTAGTTTCTGAGGTTAAGTCATAAAAAGTCACACAGCTTCCACATGATTCCCTAGGAAAACTCACTCTAGAGGAAGCCCAGCTTCCATGTAAGAAATTATATTACTTCAAGTCCACTGTTGACTGAAAAAAAGCAAACAAGGGAAAAAAAGAAAGAAAAAGAAAAAATGCAACCTAAAAGTTGAGAATAATATTTGGCAGACATACTGAAGACTTAAGCCTGGGAGACGGCCTCTCAGATAGCTGAGGATCTATTCCAAAGAAGTAAGGGAGAAACCAGGATACATAGGAGTTTTAAAAAGGAAACGAAACAAACAAAAAAACTGAAATGGTTAGAACATCAAAATATTACTGTTAATTACAGAAAACTAGACATCTCAACTTAATGAATTTAGCACTTTTCTATGTATGGTAAGACCTAAGAGTATGGACTCATTGAAATCATTCCTTTGATGTGAACAACTATCTAGGGCCAGTGTCCTGCTTTTCTCCATCCTGAATCCCCCCAGCATACATCCCTGGGGTGGTGGCCACAGTAGCTGATGACTTGATGGCTGCAGCATTGTTTGTTTAGCAGTATTCTTTACTCACACCACCTAACTGGAAAGGCCATGTGTAGGCACTCTGGTTGACATACATGGCAGAGCTTCCCAGCTTGTATCAATTGTCAGCCAAATGATGTGCCATCTTAAATTTTCAGACCTGTACAGCCTTGACTGCCCTCCCTCAGCCTACATCTGACTTCAGTCTTACAGGATACACCCCGTGAGAGATGCCCAACTTTTAGCCCTTCAGAATTCCTCACGCACAGATCTGTGAAATGTGAATATGTAAACAGTGTCCAAATTGTTTTATAGAATTCAATTTTTGGATAATTTGTTATGCAATAATAGTAACTGGAATGAGTAGACTCATTAAATTACACAAATCTATTCTTATATGATATAATATATTCCAAAAGACGATCATGATTTTAAAAAATTATTTTGCCTCAAAGAGCTAAACCCATTAAATTATTATCTCATAAGTTAATCTTTATGAATTAATAATATAGTCTTCTTCTAAATATACATAGGTTAGTATGTGTTGAAAATGTAAATCATATATTCATATTTCAAAACAAAAACATTTAATAGAATTATGCTAGAGTAAAAATTAATGTGCAGTAGAGTTTAATTCTCATCATATCACAGGCAATTGCCTTAGTTTATATTCTAGGATTTTAGGAGGTTTAGTATGTTTGTATCCTCTGCAGTCATTTGCTGATAAGCTCAACTTGCTGAGCTGTAGCAGAGAATTAGAACTCAAGTCTTTTCTTAGAGCCCTTTACTTGTTTTATGTATGTTTCCTAGTATTTATATTATGGAAATAATAGAGGCGTTTCCTTAAAACTTTATACCAAAAAGAAAGAGTAAAATATAATATTGGCCTCTCTGCCTCCTATTCAGTCCCAACCTCCATGGCAAACATTTAAATTAAATATTGGATGTATTCCACTCTCTTGATTTGTCAAAACTATATAATGTCTGCTCTTGACTACTTGCTATCATAGATGAAGGATTTCATACACTTACGTTTCCTTCCACCTCCAATTTACCTCCTCTACTTCCTGACTTTTACATATAACTTTCAAGTTAATGGTTATCTTTTGACTAATAGTTGCCTTTTTAGCTTTGAATAATATACTTAAGCATCTATTTCTTGATTTACCTGCACTAAGCAATATTCTTAATCCTTGTTATGATAAATGGAGGAATTAGAAGCCTTTTTCTTATTTAAATTTTATTTGATTAGTCATTCAATTCATATGGGTCCATTATTTTTATCTAAAAGGTATTTGTCCATTCTACTTTTGATGGATATTGGGGTTATTTCTACTTTGAGATTATCATTAATGAAACTGCTATGAGCATTTTTGTACCTGTCTTTTTGTGCACACATGTACACATTTCATTGAGTCTCTATACCTAGGAGATAAAGGTTGTTTACCTTATTACCAGTTTCTCAAATGGCTGTTGAAAATTCCACTAAACCTCCTGTGTAAGAGAGTAGGAGTTCCATAGCCTTACCAATGGTTGTTATTATTTGGCTTTTTCCTTTTAGCCATTCTAATAGGTATGTAGTGGTATCAAATTAGGGCCTAGTTGGTATGTCCTTGATTAATAAGGTTGAGTACTTTTTCATATGTTCATTTGGCCGTGGCTTTATCTTCTTCTGTGAAGGTCTTATCTAGTCTTTTGCTCATGTTTCTGTTGGATATCTTTATCTCCCTCCTCTCCTTGTTTTGTAGATATTCCTTATATCTTCTCTTTAAGAAGCTTTTTATTGAAAACAGCTTTTATTGAGAAACTCCAATTTCTATGTTTTTATTCCCTTTTCTTGCCTGACTACACTGACTGTGATGTTAAATAGAAGTAGTGAGAAAAGGAGTTCCATTCGTGGCTCAGTGGTTAACGAATCCGACTAAGAACCATGAGGTTGCGGGTTCGATCCCTGGCCTTGCTCAGTGGGTTAAGGATCCGGCGTTGCCATGAGCTGTGGTGTAGGTTGCAGATGCGGCTCGGATCCCGCGTTGCTGTGGCTGTGGCGAAGGCTGGCAGCTACAGCTCCTGTTAGACCCCTTGCCTGGGAAATTCCACATGCCGTGGGTGGGGCTCTACATAAAAGGCAAAAAGACAAAAAAAAAAAAAAAAGTAGTGAGAACAGATATTCCTGCCATCTCCCCAGTGTTAGGTAGAAAGCAGTCTTAACAGGATGTTACATCTAAAATTTTCACACATACCCTTTGTTAGATGGAAGAAGTTTCCTGGTGTTTTTAATGTTTTGAGAGTTTTTAATCACAAAACTCTTTAAATATGTATATTTAAAGAGTATATATATCAAATATGTATATATATATATAGATATATATATACACATATGTATATATATATACACATACACATATATCTTTTGGCATTCCCATTGTGGTTCAGCAGGTTAAAAACCTGACATTGTCTCATTGAGCATGCGGGTTTGGCCTCGCTCTGTGGGTTAAGGCTCCAGTGTTGCTTCAAACTACAACATAGGTCACAGATGTGGTTTGGATCTGATGTTGCCATGACTGTGATGTAGACCACAGCTACAGCTTTGATTCGAATCCTGGCCTTGGAACTTCCATGTGCCTCAGGTGTGGCCGTAAAAAGAAAAAAACATATATATATAGCTCTTTTGTTCTCTTGACATGGTGAATTACATTGATGAATTCATGAATGTTAAATCAAGCTTGCACTCCTCAGATAACCTCATTTGATCAAGTTACATTATCCTTTGTATATATTTCTGGATTTAATTTGCTAATATTTTGTTAAAGATTTTCATATTTCTGTTCATGAGGGATATTGGTCTCTGGTTTCTTTATTGGGAAATGTCTTTCTGATCTTGATTTCATAAAAAATACTAGTCTCATACAATGAATTAGGAAGCATTCCCTGCTTGTCTGTTTCTAAAAGTGAGTTTATAGGATTGGTATGACTTTTTTCTTAAATGTTTGATATGTAGTCCTCTGGGCCTGGAGCTGTCTTTGTGGAAGTTTTAAAATTATAGATTGGATTTCTTTATATAACATAGAGCCCTCTGAGTTCCATAATTATTATTGAGTCTGTTTTGGTAATTTGTGTCATTAAAGGAATGTATGTTTCATTGACGTAGACAGATATATTGTCTTAAGTAATATTGCCCCTTTTTCTTTCATTGTCTGCGGGGTTTGTAATGGTGTTCCCTCTTTCATTCCTGACATTAGTAATTTGTGTCTTTTCGTTTATTTCTGAAGCATTCTGGCTAGAGATGTGTTAATTTTATTTATCTTTTCAAAGGCTTGGCTTTTTATATGATTTTTCTCTGTCATATGTTATGCCCATTTTCCAATTCATCAGTTGTCTTCTCTTTCATATGTACTTTACTCTTCTTTAGCTTTTAAAATGTAAGCTTAGATTATTTATTTTAGGAAGGATTATTGTAAATAACTTCAGACCAAGAGTTTGAAACCTTTGCTTCAGTGGTAGTAATATATGAATAATATATTACTAAAGCTTTTCAAGAAAAATTAAAATCCTGAATTAGATAGGTACTTATTAAGGAAATTATAAAGTAAAAAGTTAAATACACCCTTTTTTTTTTTTTTTTTTTTTTTAATGGTGAGGGAGAACATCACAGACTGTCATAGAGGAATATTCTCCAAGATTCTCAAAGGACAGAAAATGTCAGTAGTAAAAAAAAAAAAAATTGTTTCAAAGAATAGAAAAAAGAAGAGGAAGTACTCCCATAGTCATTCTGATGTTATTATATCTTTATTAACAAAACTGGGTAAGAATGGTACTAAACAGGCAAATTATAGGCTGATTTTACCATTATAGGAAAAGAGCAGATTATGATTTCCAGAACATTATCAGGTTCATTACCAGGCCACCTCTTTCATTCTTTGTGATGTTTTTGTGCCTCCTTTCCTTCATTTCTTTCTCTTGCACAGTCTTACTGTTAGCTTTTCTATTTTCTTTTTTCTTTCTTTTTTAAGAATCAATTTTTGGCTCTAATGTTTTCATCTGTGGGTTTACTTTCTACTTTTTAAAAAATTTGGTTTTACATTTTCTTAGTTTCTTCTTTCTTTAGGATTATCTTTAAATTTTAAGCCTTTTTTCATTATCTAAAAACATTTTAAGCTCTTTATGAAAATTTTTGAACATACACAAAAATACATTTGTGTGATGAATCCCCATGTACCTGTCAACTAGTTTCCATAACTAGCAATATATTGGTAACTCGTTTAATCTATTCATCTTTTTAATTTTACTTTAATAGAAAGCAACTTCTGAACATCATGATACTTCATATGGAAATATTTTAGTGTGTAGCATTTCTAACAGGTAGGAACTCCATTTTTTTTTTTTTTTTTTTTTTTTTGCCTCATAGGGAAGATCCTGGCCCAGGGATCAAACCCACATCACAGAGGCAACTGGAGCCATTAAAGTGGCAACACCAGATACTTAACCTGCTGCATCACAAGAGAACTCCTAGATAGCCTAATCACCATTCTGTCATCACACCTAACAAAATTAATAAATAATTCTTTAAATACTACTGATATCCTGTTCATTTTGAAATGTTTTTAGATAGGTAAAACATTTTTTAGTCAGTTTGTTTGCAGCAGGCTCTGAATTGTGCCCACACATTGTATTTGTTTATTATGAATCTTAGGGTTCTTATTTTTTAACTGCCATTCATTGCCTTTCCTTTTGTAAGTTTCTTGAATTTTGTGAGGAACCAGGTTATTTTTTACTGTATAGAATCCTACATTCTGGAATTAGCCGACTGCTGCCTTATAGTATCATTTGAGTTTTCGTTCCCTGAATTTTCTATAGTTAAGTGTAGCGGCTTGAGTGGATTCAGGATCAGTTTCTTTGGCAACAGTTGTCCATAGGCGGTGTTGTTAACTTACTGTCTATTTGAATCAGATTATGGGGAACGTGGTGTCAGGGTCCTGATCTCTTCTCTGTAAAATCATTCATTACCTTTGCATGTGATATTTTCATCATCTTTTGCAGGCTCTCTGTTTTAAATATAAACATTCAAGTTTTTTAAATTTAGGTTATTTTTAAAAATCATATAGTTATACATGTTTCTGAATTTCCTCTGTGATTTGTTCTTTAGTTTATGAGTTTAGATATATGCTTTTTCAAATTTTTTCCTATTGTGGGGGTGTGGATTTTTGTTTGTTTTTAATGGGTTTTTTGTTGTTGAAAACAATTTTAACTTATTGCACCATGTTTGGAAAACAAGGTATGTATTAATAATCTCTTTAGGGTTTATTCAGGTTGCTTTATTTTTTATTATTTTTTAATGTTTAAAAAATACTGCAGTATATACTTACAATGTTGTATTAGTTTCAGGTGTAATTCAGGTTGTTTCATGTCATAGTACACAGGCAGATCTTTTTTCCTCTTTATGTTGCTTTTTTATGTGTTCTTTATATGTCCTTATTTGCTTAAAAAATTATCAGATACCAGTTTGTGTCCATTTGAACACTATACCAAACTTTTCAGTTGTAATATTTAAATACCTTATGTACTTTAGTCTGCAATAACTATAAGTTACTGAGAAAAGTGATGGGGGCTTTGTCAGTCTCTCTTTGCAGCTGTGTCCATCTTTTAGATTAGGAGGCTATGTTGTTGGGTAAATAAGTTGGTAATTATTATATTTTTCTCTGGATTGTTCCCTTCATCATTATGTAGCTTATAGCATTTTAGTTCTCCAATGATTTTTTAGCTTAGTCTATTCTGCATGTAAGATAGTTGTCCAAGTTGCTTTTTTCTCAATACCTACTAATAAAACTTCTGTATTTTTAAAACTCTTCAATAAAGGGAGTATTAATAATAAAAACAAAAGAAAAGTGTCTGAACCTAAAACTATATCCAAACTGAAGATGGAAATTATTTTTTGGATTGGGATATAAAATTTTGAGCCCTCTTTTTGCTTTATTTTAAATTTTGACTTAAAATCATACCTGTTGCTTCATTGATTAAAACTTTCATCCTGCTCTGCCCATCATATAGTGTACCTTCTATAAGTTAGCTGCTTCATTTCTTCTTTGTATGCTAATTAACTAACAGTAGTCCTTAGTCTGAAGGGTTGTAGGGTATGGAACTCGGCTTTTTATAAGCCTGGCATCCTTATAGCTAGCTTTTTTTTTTTTTTTTTGATAGCACGCATAACATGTAGAAGTCCCCAGACCAGGGGTGGAACCCATGTCACAGCTGTAAACCAGAGCCACAGCTGTCCCCAGGCCAGGGGTGAAACCCATGTCACAGCTGTAATAGCACCAGATCCTTAACCCACTGAGCCACCAGGGAACTCCCTCCTTATAGCTATCTTTTTAAAAGTCATTAGCCATTCCATTTGATCAGTAAATTTTCTCTTCCTTCCTGTCTTCAGCATTGTAGACAAAATGGCCATATTTTAGCACATTATCTTCATAATTTTATAAAAATCACATTATACAAAATTTCATTTGTAATGAAATTCTTTGAAGTATGAAAGAGATAAAGAATCTATTGAAATATTGCTTTATCTAGTAGTAGGTAGGAGAGAAAGTAAAAGTCTATGAAAAATGGTATTTTGAAAAGACATCAATCTAAAATGAATGTTACAGTTTCATCAGTCTGAATATTAGACGTTTCAGATGGCAGAATATTACCACCAGTGATAACCTCATTAAAAAAGAAAACAAAAAACCTCTACTAGGTTTAAAGTGATGCTAATCACAACAGATATTCATGGTAGCAATAAAGAGAATCAGTATAGTATCATTCCAGGTGGATATTGTATATTGAATAGAAGCCATACCTTAAAAATATTTGGGGGACAATAGGGTAGGCTAACTGTTTGAATCCAGAGCAATTATATATTGAGAGTTATTTTTATGCAGAAGTGTTCAGATGAATGCGATTCTAAGAGACCCATCTAGTAAATGTTACCAGGCTTTAAAGACTTTGCACCTGCAAACCAGATGACTACCAGATTTTTGCAATAGGCTCTAACTCTCAGGCACTTGCCAGTCTTTCCAGTGACAAGCCCACACACTGATAAGTCATCATTAGCGCCCTAATGGGACCTGAAGGTAACGATAGAAACATCCTCATCTGGTGATGCATGATTCAGTTGTCCAGAGTCAATTCCTTTACACAGAAAGATTAAAATTTGACAGAGTTTGGGCTTAAGTGAAGAACTCAATTAAGGTAAGACAAGAAGTCTGGATATATGGGCACAAAGAGCAGTAAAATAATCAGATGGATAGGAATAAAATAAGTAGACTGGTGTATTGCTTTGTAAAAAGTAATAGGGTGGAATGTGATAAGCTGGATTTGGGGAATGACTGAATTGCTTCGAAAGATAATTGGAAAAAGCCCAACCAGTTTTATTCGTTTCAATCCATTTGAACCATAACCACAAGAATGCAAAAGAGAACTAAAATTAAAAATTGACCCTCGGAGGTCCCATCGTGGCATGGCAGTTAATGAATCCGACTAGAAACCATGAAGTTGCGGGTTTGATCCCTGGCTTCGCTCAGTGAGTTAAGAATCCGGCGTTGCCGTGAGCTGTGGTGTAGGTCGCAGATGCAGCTCAGATCTGGGGTTGCTGTGGCTGTGGCGTAGACCAGTGGCTACAGTTCTGATTGGACCCCTAGCCTGGGAACCACCACATGCCGTGGGTGTGGCCCTAAAACAACAAAAGACAAAAAAAAAAAAAAGGAAAGAAAGAAAAATTGACCCTCAAGTTTCATTTGATTTTAGGTCCAAGTTTCATTTGTTTTACGTGCAACAGAGTGGGAAAAATTGGCATAACAGTAATAAAAATGGTTACTGAGTCTTCACTCTTCCCTTTCTAATCCTTTTTATGTCTTTCTGCTTCTCTTCTGCTTCCTGGCCTCAACTTTTTCGTGTTGGAAAGGAGGAAATATCACTACCCTCTACCCTTCCATCTACGGCTAAATCTCAAGAATCAAATTTTAAAAAGACATATTACTAGAAAAAAATTGTTTTAATTATGTACACACAAATGCACACCTGAGAGTTTAGGAAAAAAAAAACTGTGGCTCAAGTGACGTATTTATACCACCCTAGGCTAAACAAAGAGGAAAAGAGGTTAGGGGATTCTGGGCCTAAGAACAAGCTATGCGAAGGTAAGGCGAGGAAATTTTGTCTTAGTCTGCAAGTAAAAGTCTTTCATGTGATAAGTATTGATTCCTAGAATATGTCTTTTTTTTTTTTTTTTTTTTGCCTTTTGTCACTTTATGGCCGCGGGTTTTTATGGTCGCACCCGCGGCATGTGGAGGTTCCCAGGCTAGGGGTCTAATCGGAGCTGTGGCCACTGGCCTGCGCCGCAGCCACAGCAACGCAGGATCCAAGCCGCGTCTGCAACCTACACCACAGCTCACGGCAACGCCGGATCGTTAACCCACTGAGCAAGGGCAGGGATCGAACCCGCAACCTCATGGTTCCTAGTCGGATTCG
>PVHT020000144.1:6860039-6987857 GCA_004024745.2 Catagonus wagneri
TAGAATATGTCTTAATGGTAAGAAAATATCTTTAGAAATGGATAGATTTTTTTTTACAAAAGGAGATATTTATACTGTTTTTGTTTAACTTTTTTTTTTACTGATTCTTTCAATTCTATAGTGCTTTACAATTTTCAAACATTTCACACACATGATTTTGTATAATCCCATAGTAACCTTACAAAAAAAAAATTCCCTCCCCCCCATTATATTTCTGCTCTCCCTTCCGTTTCCCCGGGAAACCACTAGTTTGTTCTATCTGTGAATAGGCTTCTTTTTTGTTTTATTCACTAGTTTGTTGTATTTTTTAGATTCCACATATAGGTAATATCACAGCAGTATTTATCTTTCTCTGTCAGACTTATTACACTTAGCATTATGCCCTCCAAGTCCACTCATATTGCTTTATATGGCAAAATTTCATTCTGTTTTTGTTGAGTAGTATTCCATTATATATGTGTATATATATATATATATCTCAATGGATCTTCTTCATCCATTCTCCATTCATCTCTTGGTAGGCACTTAGGTTTCTTCTATATCTTGCAACTATAAATAATACTATTATAAACATTGAGGTATATGTATCTTTTCCAATTATTGTTTGTTTATTTTCAGGAGTAGAATTGCTAGATCATGTAGCATTTCTAATTTAATTTTTTTATGAAACCTCCATACTGTTTTCCACAGTGGCCGCACCAATTTACTTTCCCACCAACAGTGTAGGAGGATTCCCTTTTCTGCACATCCTTGCCAACATTGGTTGTTTGTGTTCTTTTTGATGATAGCCATTCTGACAGGTATGAGGTGATATCTCATTGTGGTTTTGATTTGCATTTCCCTGAGGATTAGCAATGTTTTCATATGCCTGTTCTTCATCTGCATTTCCTCTTTGGAAAATGTCTATTCAGTTCTTCTGCCCATTTCTTAATTGGGCTGTTTGTTTTTTGATGTTGAGTTGTATGAGATATATATATATAAATATATACACACACTCATATATAGCTATATATATATATAATGATATTAATATATATGATATTATCCAGTTATCTATCATTTCATTTACAAATATTTTCTCCCCTTCAGCCGGTCATCTTTTATTTTTCTGTTTTGATTTCTATAGCTTTACAGTATAGTCTGAAGTCAGGAAATGTGATTCCTTTAGCTCTGTTCTTCTGCCTCAATATTTTTTTGGCTCTTTGGGATCTTTTGTGTTTCCATATACATTTTTAAATTATTTGTTCCACTTTTGTGAAAAATGCCATTGATATGTTGATAGGGATTGCACTGAATCTGTAGATTGCCTTGGGTAGTGTGGTCATTTTAACAAAATTAATTCTTTTAATTCAAGAACATGGAATATATTTATGTCTGTGCCAGTTTTTAATTTCTTTCATCAGTGTCATGTTTTCTAAATACAGGTCTTTTACCTCTTTGGATAAGTTTATTTCTATGTATTTTATTCTTTTGGATGTGAAGGTAAATGGAACTATTTCCTTAATTTTGCTTTCTGATAGCTCCCTGTTAATGTACAGAAATTCAAGAGATTACCTTGTATTAATTTTCTATCCTGTAAATGTACTGAATTCATTGATAAGATCTCATAGTTTTCTGGTGGCATCTTTATGTTTAATAATGTTGTAAATCTGCAAACACTGACAGTTTTACTTCTTCCTTTTCAATTTTGATTTCTTCTGTTTCTTTTCTGATTGCTATGGCCAGGATTTCCAAAACTATGTTGAATGTGGTGATAATGGATATCCTTGTCTTGTTCCTGATCTAAGAGGATATTCATTCAGCTTTTCACCTTTGAATATGATGTTAGCTGTGGGTATTTTTAATATGTGGTCTTTATTATGTTAAAGTATATTCCTTCTATGCTCACTTTCTGGAGAGTTTTTTAAGTAAGTGGATGTTGAATTAAGCTTCATTTGCATCTATTAAGATGATTATATGGTTTTTATTTTTCAATGTGTTAATATGATGTATCACATTGACTGATTTGCAGATACTGAAAAATCATTGGATCCCTAGGATAAATCCCACTCAGTCCTAGTATATGATCTTTTTTAGCCGTCCAATGTCAATAATATAGTTTTAAATGAATAACTACTGACTTCTCAGCGCAAAGATATAGAATGGTACAAAGCTTATTACCTGTCTTCTTTACAAGCTCCCAATTATCTTGATGAGTACACTTGCCTGGGGAGAGCAAAGGGAACACAGGTTGCAAGCCCGGTTCCTTTCACTGTCTGTGGCACTTCCAGCCACTGTTGAATGCTACCCACAGTATTGCTGTACAGTTCTGTTTTTGATGAGATGACAAATCTGAGTCGAAAATCTCATGGAATCTCTATTTCCTCAAGTAGAAGGTAAAAGTGAGTCCATTATTTTGTTCATACTCTTTTTCATCCTTTGGACATCCTAATGTTACCTTTTCTGCGTGTATGTATTCAGTCTTTGAGAATGAGTGAAAAACCAAGCTTTGTCTTTATTGTCATATTTGTAATTTGATCATTCTGTAGAAGAAGGTCACCTGCAGAAAATTAGCCAATATATTTGATTATATGGACCTATTATTTTTTGTTCCATTGCCATTCCCTTCTGAAGAGCTGTTGAATGCTGTAATTTTTATCTGCCGTGATTGCCTCACAAGTGAATAGGTCACTTGCTGTATTTTGTAGAGGCACATCACCTAAGTGCCCTCAGCTACAGGAGAAGTATTTCCTTTGTAATAAGAAGAGAAGAGAGAGGTTTACATCGCCACTCAATTTAAAAACCCTTATCTGTCAGGAAGCGTGCACTTTTCTATGCAACTCTGGCTGTTCAATAAAAGTGTAAGGTTTCGTCACTGATTAGACGGGGCGGGGGGCTGGGGGGATGTTGTTGTGACAGACAACTTAACAGAAATTGGATAAAAAGAAAATCTCTATTTTGTTCTGGTCAAGGGAATCTTTGATTAAAAAAAATTCTTTTTCATTCAGGACTCTTCTGTGTTGTTATATAGAATTGAATAAGTGATCTGTAATAGATTTGAAAAATAACTGCTTATTCTTTGCTAAACCTGTCTTTTATCATCATCACTTAGAAAAATATAGTTCAGGGAACATTTAAATATTAATAAATTGATGTTTTACTGAGCGACTAGAAAGACATGGTTTCTCCTCGGTTTGTTATTTCCGCATGCATTTATGAAAAAATCCACTGGCCCATGCTTCTCTGGGAGGGAGGATGGGGGTGCAGTCTGATCACAGTCAGACGGGGTGGGAGGGTAGGTGGATTGGGTTGTTCAGTGATTCATTCTTAACTAAATATGAACGTTCTACTATAAACTAAGCTGCTAAAATTCATGCAGAGAACCTAAAGTGGACTGACATGGCTTGCTTTCTTCTGACTTTGTAAGGCGGAAACCATGTCAGTTTCATGAGGCTTTCAGGTGACATTTATCAGACAGTGTTTCCTGAGTGTAGGTACTGTGTTCTTGAAGCCAGGTGAGAGGTGGAGGTGGAGGTGGGAGATGGGGCAGAGGCACATGGTGTGCAGAAAAGATTTGCCAAGTGATTTGGGGGAAGTCTTTATGAAGCTCTATCTGTAAAAAGAATCAGAGCTTATAAATGATCTGCCAGTTCGTCTTCTAGCAGTTTTTGTTGCTTAAATTTCTTGTCATACAGAATTGATCCACTAACGATGCCCATTTGGTGGGTCTGAATGGGATTCAAAGATTAATCTGGGGATGACATTTGGACTTAACCATTCCTGTCTATTAGAAGCAGTGCCAAAAATGTAAATTAAGGAATCTGGTTAGAATTATTGCCATTACTTCTAAAAATTTTCTGGGGCAGGGCTTAGAGGAAGGAATTTAAGCTGAGGCTGTAATTTGTCAATCACAGAATAGCCAAGAAATGTATTAGTAGTCAAAAATATCAGACCTTTAGCACTCATAGATTGAACATTTGAGATTTCATATATACTGCATGTAAGCCAAAGGTCCAGAGCATGTAACAATTTGTAATTTTGCCACAGCACGATGTGAATCACTCACTGCGAAGTTCGTGTGCAGCAATGACTTAGCTTGTTAAGGAGGCTACAGAAAAGATCATAGCATTTGCTGACAGATTTTGAAGGGATGTTTGTACTGTACCTCTCCCCTCCCTGGAGGTTCTCAGGAAAGAAGTTGAGGAGCGTGGTCAGTGAGACACCCTCCAGCATCCACTCAGGCTTTTTATCTGTAGCAGCCACCTCCCGCCCTATTCAGATATTATCTCTTGTAGCAATCACTGTTTAAGGATATGTCTGTGAAAACATTTATTAGCATTTCTGTACTATAAATCTCTTATGATCCTGTCAAAGATATGGGCTTGGATTAACAGCTGAATATCAGTTCTTAGGAGTTTCCACTGTGGCACAGTAGGATTGGTGGTGTCACTGAGATGCCAGGACACAGGTTCAATGCCTGACATGGCACAGTGGGTTAAAGGATCCAGCACTGCTGCAGCTGTGGCAAAGGTCACAACTGTGGCTTAGATCTGATCCCTGGCCAGGGAACTCCACGTGCTGAGGGGCATCCAAAAAGGGGGAAAAAAAAAGATTTGAATATCAGTTCCTAACCTTGAGATCATTGTCAAGATTGGGGAGCTTGGAAAGCCCTAAAATTGTATGCAGAATTCTGTGTGTATGTGTTTGTGTGTATGTGTGCATGCTCGCTCGTGTACATACACATGCATATCCATATGTATATCTGTATTGGGAGGGGAAGCATTACTGTCATTAGTTTTGAGATTATGTTCAACAAAAAAAAGTTAAAATGCAGCTTTTTTGGAAAATGGGTCATTTCTGTTAGTCTGTTTGCTTCTACCTGCTGTTGCACATGGAAAGGAGCTGAGATTGAAGAAAGACTAGCAGTGCAGCTGGGATCTGGCTGATGCTCAGTGGAGTTGAATTATGGAGCCTTCAAAGGGAACAGAGAGAGAGACCAGTCACTGCTGTCTCCTCTCCAGCCTCTTTGCTCTCCCCTCTGCAGAATAAGCTCATTAAGGTGAAGAGTGTATGTGATTTTATCCCCAGTATTTGTCACAGTACCTAGCACAAAGGGACCCTCAATAAGTGTTCGTGAACTGAATTGATACTGTTTTACCCAGGGGTTTGCTAGCTATGCAAGCAACCACATCATTTGGCATGTTTTGATTCTCAAGAACATCCTCTTGGTGGGTAATAAGCTCTTAGCTTAAAACCCCTCCCTAGGCTTCCTGTGTTTGATTTTGCTTTTGGTTACAGTTTCTGAAACTGAAGCAGGAAGGTTCTGAGTAAGGTCAAGATATGAGGAAGGCATCTAAGATGAGAGTGAGAGATAATGCATAGAGAGGAAAAGAGAAATAAAGTAACGTGATTGGACAGGAGGAATGGCTGGGCGACAAACCCAAAAACGGGTAGAAGGCAGTGAGTGATGGATGGTGAAGCAGTATGCTGCAGGATCCACAGGAGGAAGCAGGGAATCTCTGTCTAAAAGCAGCTCCAGGATGGGCTTGGCAGGGGGAAGAGAATGATCATGTTCAGCTTCAGAGAGTTGCTGGGGAAGCGGTTTCCCTGGGCAAAATCAGTTTCCATTGAAACGAAGGTGGCAGAGAGAATACTAGAATTCTCACAGTGGGAATTTCCCACTGTGGCACAGCAGAACCGAATCCAGCTAGTATCCATGAGGATGCAGGGTCGTGTGCTGTAGTGTAGGTCGCAGACTTGGCTCTGATCTGGCATTGCTGTGGCTGTGGTTTAGGCTGGCAGCTCTGATTTAACTCCTAACTGCCTGGGAACTTCTATATGCCACAGGTGCGGCCCTAAAAAGCAAAAAGCAAAAAAAAAAAAAAAAGGAAGGAAGGAAAGAAAAGAAGGAAGGAAGGAAAATTCTGGAGCTTGTGAAAGAGTTTCAGGACATTCCTGAAAATAGTGGAGGAAGGTTTGGGGGCATTTGGGAAGTGAGACACCACTGAAGGATAAAGAGGTACCCAAAGTGGGAAAAACAGTGGAACAAGACAATTGAACAAAGAGATGTTATTACTGTGACCTGAGTTTGTATCTAAAGACATGACCTGACTGGAAGGAAAGAGGAATAGTGAGCAAATGTTTCGAGGCGGCTTGGCTGCAGTGACAGGGCCATGCTCCTAGTCCTGCCTCATGGGGAAGCCCCCCTCCATGGTCAGTAATCTCCTGTCTGGAGGTGTAGGCTGTGTGAGGTTTCTGGAGGGCAGGGCTCCTCTCCCAGCTGGCAAGAGCCTGACAGACTCAAGCTTCCAGCCATTGTGGAATTTAGATAGTTATAAATATTGGTTTAGATCCATTTTATAAATAATGAAAGCCATTTTAAATTACATTATAATAAATAAAATATCAAGCCATATATAAAGAAACATAACCAGCCAGGTATAAATTGGTGCATTCTCTTTTACTTCGATTATTGCAACCCATAAATAAAGATTAGCTTTCACTTCTACTTTAAATTCTCTTGCCAGAGATGGCTCTGGAGATGGTTCCAGCTAGTGTGCAGCTCTGAATGCAGAGGCAGTGACATATTCGTCTCTGAATCCCACCCCCCCATCACAACCCCAAAGAGTCTTGCATAATGACTCAGCATTTTATAGAGGGTGCATTAGTGTTAGGGTATATATTTTTTTTCTATCAGTTGTTACCTAAGAGCCTTTAAGGAAAATCGTTTTTAGGGAAGTGATTTCTTTATCCAGTGAACACCTCACCGTAGTAGAATATTTATCATATTTCAGTCCCATGCTAAGTGACAGGTCTACAAAGATTTAAAAGACTCATTGCTTGCCTCCAAGATATCTGAAGCAAGCAAGGGTGACAGACCTGTAAAAGAGTCATCTCTACTACAGAGCTTCGGCGTGGCACACAAGTGGCCTGAGGAAGGGGTTGAGTCTTTGCAGGGTGCTCCAGGAAAAAGCACCCATTCTGTGACAGGACCTTAAAGGATGGATGGATGTTGGCAGGCAGGTATTGTGTTCCAGACAGCTAATGTATCTAGACATTTGTTAAGTGTCTCCTCTGTGCCAAGCATTATTCTAGGCTTTGGGGATATATGAGAGAACCAAACCACTGTGCTCAGGGAGCTTATATTTTAGCTCTTGATCGCTCAACCAAGAAGATATTCTTAATTATGTCAGTACTTTCCCCCTAAGGGTCAAATTGTGTTTTAGGTAGAAGTCATATGCATTTGAGTAGAAATGTAGAGTGGTTTCCTCACAGGATCAGATGATGTTCTGGTTTGGCTATAGCTACTCTGCAGAATTTCTTCCAAACCTCTGTTGTATCTCTACACCTAAACAAACAAAACCAGGAGTTCCCCTTGTGGTTCAGCAGTAGCGAACCCGACTAGTATCCACAAGGACGTTCGATCCCTGGCCTCACTCAATGGGTTAAGGATCCTGCATTGCTGTGGCTGTCAGCTACAGCTCTGATTCAACCCCTAGCCTGTGAAATTTCATATGCTGAGGATGTGGCCCTAAAAAAACAAAAAACAAACAAACAAAACAAACCTTTTGCAGATAGCTGTCCATGACTCCGGCTTTTCTCTGCAGGTCATACCTCAGCACCTTATTCAAAGCTATTTCCATATGCTATTAAAACCCAAGACAGTGCACTTAGCTCCAGGTCACCCCACTTCTTTCCTATATATAGGACTTTGGCCTTTCCTGCTGTTCTTCATTCTTCACATATGTCATGATAAAGATTGCTTCAAATGCATCTTAGGTTGTCTGAGAAAAATCCTTCCTCAAATTGTTTATTTTAAGTAAGGCTTATAAGCTAGGGGTGTAGTTTGTGACACCAGAGGCTTCCAATAAAAATGTCACAAAGTGAAATGCAAGAATGGCAAAGTGAACAGTGAAATGATTGCGTGGAGGTCATAGGAGAGAAACCAGTGCATGTGGCATAATGAGGGGACTTTGGGACTGGATGAGGAGAGTGAAATGTCTGTAGAACATGGGCAGTACCAAAGACCTTTTTTTTTTTTTTTCAATAGTAGGATTCTACATTTATTTATTTATTTTTAATTATCTAATGAATTTTATTACAATTATAGGTGTACAAAAATCATTGCAACCAAATTTTATAGTATTTCCATCCCAAACCCTCAGTGCATCCCCCTACCCCCAACTTGTCTCATTTGGAAATCATAAGTTTTCCGAAGTCCGCAAGTCAGTATCTGCTCTGCAAAGTTCACTGTGTCCTTTTTTTAGATTCCACATGTAAGTGGTAGCATTTGATGTTGGTGTCTCATTATCTGACTGGTTTCACTTTGCATGATAATTTCTGGGTCTGGATGTGGCTATAAATGCTGTTATTTCATTTCTTTTAATGGCTGAGTAATATCCCTTTGTGTATATGTACCACATCTTCCCTATCCATTCCTCTGTCAGTGTGCCTTTAGGTTGTTTCCATGACTTGGCTATTGTATAGAGTGCTGCAATGAACATTGGAGTACGTGTCGTTTTGAGTCACGGATTTCTCTGGATAGATTCCCAGGAGTGGGATTGCTGGATCAAATGGTAATTCTAGTTTTAGTTTTCTGAGGAATCTCCAGACTGTTTTCCACAGTGGTTGCACCAGTTTGCATTCCCACCAACAGTGTAATAGGGTTCCTTTTTCTCCACACCATCTCCAGAACTTACTGTTTGTAGACCTTTTGATGATGGCCATTCTGGCTGGCATAAGGTGGTACCTCATAGTGGTTTTAATTTGCATTTCTCTAATAACGAGTGATGTTGAACATCTTTTCATGTGTTTTTTGGCCATCTGTATGTTTTCTTTGGAGAAATGTCTGTTTAGATCTTCTGCCCATTTTTGGATGGGGTTGTCTGCTTTTTTGGTATTGAGCTTTGGGAGGTGTTTGTAAATTTTGGAGATTAGTCATTTGTCAGTCGATTCATTTGCAAATATTTTCTCCCATTCTGTGGGTTGTCTTTTCATTTTGTTTAGGGTTTCCTTTGCTGTGCAGAAACTTTGAAGTTTAATTAAGTCCCTTTTGTTTATTTTTCTTTTAATTGTCATTACTCTAACAGGTGGATCTGAAGATGTTGCTCTCATTTATGTCAGAGAGTGTTTGGCCTATGTTTTCCTCTACGAGTTTTATAGTATATGGACTTATATCTATGTCTTTAATACATTTTGATTTTATTTTTGTGCATGGTGTGAGGAAGTGTTCTAGTTTCATTTTTTTTTACATGTGGCTGTCCAGTTTTCCCAGCACCACTTATTGAACAGGTTGTCTTTTCTCCAGTGTATACCCTTGCCTCTTTTGTCATAGATTAGTTGAATATAGGTGCATGGATTTAATTCTGGGCTTTCTATCCTGTTCCACTGATCTATATTTCTGTCTTTGTGCCAGTACCATACGGTTTTGATGACTGTAGCTTTGTAGTAGAGTCTGAAGTCAGGGAGCCTGATTCCTCCAGCTCTATTTCTCTTTTTCAGGATGTCTCGGCTATTCTGGGTCTTTTGTGCTTCCAAACAAACTTTAAAATATTTTGTTCTAGTTCTGTGAAAAAGGTCATTGGTAATTTGATAGGGATTGCATTGAATGTGTAGATTGCCTTGGGTAGTATAGTCATTTTGATAATATTGACTCTTCCAATCTAAGAGCATGGTATGTCTTTCTATCTGTTCATGTCATCCTTGATTTCTTTCATCAGCATCTTGTAGTTTTCAGAGTACAGGTTTTTGTCTCTTTAGGTAGGTTTATTCCTAAGTATTTGTTTCTTTTTGATGCGATGGTAAATGGTATTGCTTCCCTAATTTCTCTTTTTGATCTTTCATTGTTAATATATAGAAATGCAGTTGATTTATGTGTATTAATTTTGTATCCTGCGACTTTGCCAAATTCATTGATGAGCTCTAACAGTTTTCTGGTAGAGTCTTTAGGATTCTCTAGGTATAGTATCATGTCATCTGCAAATAGTGATAGTTTTACCTCTTCCTTACCAATTTAGATTCCTTTTATTTCTTTTACTTCTCTGATTGCTGTAGCTAGGACTTCCAGAACTATGTTGAATAGTAGTGGCGGGAGTGGACATCCCTGTCTTGTTCCTGATCTCAGGGGCAATTCTATCAGCTTTTCACCATTGAGAATGATGTGAGCTCTGGGTTTGTCATAGGTGGCCTTTATATTGTTAAGGTAGGTTCCCCCTATGCCCACTTTCTGAAGGATTTTTATCAGAAGTGGGTGTTGGATTTTGTCAAAGGCTTTTTCTGCATCTATGGAGAGGATCCTATGGTTTTTAATCTTCAGTTTGTTAACGTGGTGTATCACACTGATTGATTTGTGGATATTGAAGAATCCTTGCATCTCTGGGATAAATCCCACTTGATTGTGGTGTACAATCCTTTTAATGTATTGTTGGATTCGGTTGGCTAGTATTTTGTTGAGGATTTTTGCATCTATGTTCATCAGTGAGATTGGTTTATAATTTTCTTTTTTTGTGATATTTTTGTCTGGTTTTGGTATCAGGGTGATGGTTGCCTCATAGAATGAGTTTAGGAGTATCCCTTCTTCTGCAGTTTTTTGGAGTAGTTTTAGAAGGATAGGTGTTAGCTCTTCTCTAAATGTTTGATAGAATTCAAATGTTTGATAGAATTTTATATGGTACTCATTGCGCTTCCAGGATTTGAATGAGTGGTTCCTTTCCCATGTTAGGGAATTTTTTAGCTATTATCTCTTCGAATATTTTTTCTGTCCCCTTCTTTCTGTCTTCTCCCTTTGGCACCCCTCTAGTACAGATGTTAGTGCATTTAACATTATCCCAGAATTCTCTGAGACTCTGCTCATTTCCTTTCAATCTTTTATCTCTTTTCTGTTCTGCATTAGTGATTTCCACTAATCTGTCCTCCACCTCACTGATTCATACTTCTGCCTCCTGTATTCTACTGGTGGCTGCTTCTAATGAATTTTTTATTTCAGTATTGTATTTTGCATCTCTTCTTGCTTAATTTTTATATCTTGTATTTCTTTGCTCAGTGTTTCCCGTAAATTATCAATCTTTGCCTCCAGTTTATGTCCAATGTCTTGTATCATCTCAGCATCAACAGTCTAAAGTCTTTTTCTGGGAGGCTGATAATCTCATCACTGAGCTGTTTTTCTGGTTTTTTTTTCTTTCTCCCTTATCTGAGTTACAGTTTTCTGTCATTTCATTTTTATAGGTTTTTGGTGTGGTGACCTTTTTGCAGACAGTAGAGTTGTAGCTTCTCTTACTCCTGATGTTTGCCTCCCCTGTGGCTGAAGTTTGTATGGGGGGGGCTTGCTGTAGGCTTCCCAATGGGAGGGACTGGTGCCTGCCCACTGGTAGGTGGGGATGATTCCTATCCCTCTGGTGGGTGGGGCTTTGTCTCTGGATCAGATTATAGGCTGGCTGTGTGCCTGAGGGGTCTTTAGGCAGCCTCTTTACTGATGGGTGGGGCTGTGATCCCACCTGGATTACTGTTTGGCCTGGGGCTTCTCAGCGCTAATGGGAGGGGCCAGATTTTCTCCAGAGAAATTCAGGCTGATGAATATTCCCGAGAGCTTTGCCTCCGATGCCCTTCCCCCATATCTAGCCACAGTCACCCCTGTTTTGCTAGGAGATCCTCCCAGAATTGAAGTTGGGCTCGACCCAGATTCCTACGGAGACTTTGCTTTGCAATGGGACCCAGTACACGTGAAAATCTGTGTGTGCCTTTCAAGAATGGGGTTTCCATTTCCCCCAGTACTGTGGAGTTCCTGCACACAAGCCCCACTGGCCTTCAATGCCAGATGCTCCGGGGGCTCTTTCTCCCTGTGCCGGATCCCCAGGCATGGGGATTTGACCTGGGGCTCAGAACTCTCAGTCCTGTAGGTGAGTCTTTGTGATACAGTTACTTTCCAGTCTGTAGGGCTTCCCAACAGGGAGGTATGGGGTTGCTTCTATCGTGTAATCACCCCTCCTACCTCTTGATGTGGTCTCCTCTTTGTCTTCTGGAGTAGAATATCTTTTTGAAAGTTTCCAGTCCATTTGGTTGAGGATTGCTCAGCATTTGGTTGTAGTTTTGTTGTTTTTTATGAGAGAAGTTGAGCTCCAGTCCTTTTATTCCACCATCTTAATCCAATCTCAGTACGAAAGACTTTTTAAAAGAGGCCTGGACCGTGCCTTATTCATGGTTGAAGTTGGGTGGCTCTCCATCTGATAATTTTATAGGATTTTTCTTCAGAGACTTTTGGCTTCCTACATCTTGAGAACTTTTTTGAAAGGCCCCACTAAACTAAACCTATGCATAAATCCCTGTGTTTGTCGATGTTCCCTTGTCTTAAAACAAGTCCGTTTAGACCTGGTTGTAGATTTAACATCTTCTGCAGCCTGTTTTCTTTAGGGAAGGTTTTCCTAGTTCAGGCCAGCAGGGAAGTGTGCCTGGACCAGCTTGAGTGAAATGCATGTGCAAAGGAAAAGCAGTCCTTTAATAACGTGTTCTTTTATCTTTGCCCTCTTCTAACCAAGCCTGGAATTTGTGTAGCTTTACTTAAATGCATGAGCTACACTTACTAGAGTCAAACTTGATTGACATGTATTTCAGCCAGCAACAAAAACATTTCAGTTGTAATTTTTTTTTTTAATTGCTGAAATATCCAGACTTCCTCAAGTCTTCTTGTATGCATCAGGTTTAGGTGTTGGTTTATAGTTAGACGTGAAGCCCTCGTGCCATCAAACTGTCCATTTGGACAGACTTATATTCAAAGAATGAGATGATATAGTTTAAATAGAGTAAATGGTAGAGAAGCAGATGTTTACCATGCCTTTGATCATAGCTTTATGATGGGAGCATTATCAGAAGTAAATCCTTATGGGAGAGTGTGCCATGTTCTTCAATATCTTCATCCTTTCATTAATAAATAGCACAAAATTGGTGTACTTAAGCATTGGGCTCAGGTGCTTTGGAAGGATTCAATAATCCAGAAAACTAGGGAAAATTAGCTGTAACTCGGTGGGTTATAATTATAAGCCAATTAAAATTTAAGCCGTCATTATAAATATGCTTGTGTCAGTTTGTATTTGAAAAGAATATATGTGTTTTCCACTTTTTTCTTAACACTTTCTGGAATAGGTTATTTGAGTCTGAATAAGAAAGAGTGGACCTAAAAATAACGGCTGTGGGATTGCCTTGTTGAACTCCTAAACTTTCAGAGTTCTAAGGTTTTTAAAGCAGCCTTTTCATTGAACGTGTTTGCTTAAGAAGCAGCAGCACATCCATAGGTATTGGTATTATACTGAAAGATCAACAGGGCAGATGCAATGCTGATCTTGACATCAGTGGTGCTTTTCATTTTTGATACGTAGATAAGACTGATCAATGTGTCTGGTCAGCTCTGATCTCACGGACAAAATTTCCTCCCTCTCCCCACCTTGAAAAAAGAACTTACAGCTGTGTTTTGACTGCCTGATATCAGGTTTATTCAAGGCCACTTTATACTTTTCTAAACAAATAAATAACAGAAACAGCAACAACAAAATCCCAGAAGGTAAAATGTATAAAGGGCACACCTTTTTTTTTTTTTTGATATATCAAAAAATTATCTTCTCAAATCTAAATCACAGTGCTGGGAAATCTTAACGATGACCTCTTAACTCTCCTAATTATTAGCAATTAGAAGAAGGAAAATATCCAACCAAAGATCATAGAAGAAAAAAAAGAACAGAATGAGGAAAGGAGGGAGGGTTTTACTTTTATTTCAAGTATACATTACCTCATATCATGCATTTGTTCCCCAAAATTATTTAGAGTCATTACGTGAAGAAAATATATATGTCTCTGTGAGAGTTTGCTTCTCAGGAGAAGCTTTCTCAGAAAACAAAAATATTCAAAAGAATGATCACCCCTTAGTTTATCTGTTGAAGAATTTTTTTTTTATTTTTCTTCAGTGGGGACTTATCTAACCTTACTGTTTGGTGTCCCTTAACTAAGTTCTGGACATTTTATACCTGGAATGGACCTTAGACATCCTCTAGTCCTATTTTACAGGTAATGAAAGAGAGGCCAGGAGATCAGGGGACATCATTAGGCAAAGCTTTGAAAGAACATCTATTGGAACCTGTGCCTCGTTTGTCTTAGATCTGAACTTGATGTTACTGCTATGCCTTGGTCCGTCTTATTTTTATCCAACCTATTAAAACCTTGGTGCATCTCTTGTACACAAACCAGATGAAGAGAAGGTGAGGCCGTCTCTGAATGTGTTACAAGTCAGTGGGATTTAACCTGCACAGCCCGTCTCTGTGAGACCGTCAGCTGGAAGACTGTTGACTTTCAGTGTTTTTGACAAAGTCCAGGATTGTTTAAACACAGTCCAGTTTTACCTCATAAGCATTAACTTAGCCTGTCGCTTAGCTGTGTGTGTATATATATATGTGTGCACACACACCCCACGAGCCAAAGTTTTGAGACTAGTTAGATAGATCTAATTAATTGTAGCCTCGAAAATAACTCTATTTTACAAGTGCAATTATTAGAGCTCAATCTGTATAATAATGAAACACTTGACAGCTTTCCATGTAAATCCTTTTTTTAAGTGTTTCATAATATAATACTGTTTCCTCACACCATTTGTCTAAAATCAGGCTCTAGGAGAATCCCAAGGGTAAATATATTTAACAGGCTTGCATACAAAACACAGTCTTAGGAGACCTGGGTCCTAAGTAAGAACTAAGCAACCTTAGTTCTTTCTTTGACCCTTAGTTTCACCTTAAATAAGACATTAAGCCTTTTTTTTTCCTGGAATATACTCATGTGTAAAATTGAAAAATGAATGCTTAGAAATTATTCAGGATTGTCATGAATAGACTTCTGGTTATATGTGAAATGTTGTGAGATCTTTGAAAGATGGACGAAGTATGTCCAAGATATTATTAGAATATCTGTTAATGTCATTGAAAGAAAAAGGATCCAGGAGTTCCCACCATAGCTCAGCAGAAATGATCCGACAAGTGTCCATGAGAACACAGATTTGATCCCTGGCATCTGTCAGTGGGTTAAGGATCTGGCATTGCCGTGAGCTGTGGTATAGGTTGCAGACACAGCTCGGATCTGGTGTTGCTGTGGCTGTGGTGTAGGCCGACAGCTGCAGCTCCGATTTGACCCCTAGCCTATGAACCTCCATAGGCTGCAGATGCTGCCCTAAAAAAAAGACAGAAAAAAAAAAGAAAGAAAAAGGATCCATAAAGTCAATAATAAGGTCAATGTTCATTAAATCAGCAACTGTTTACCATGGTACACAGCAAGGACACTTAATTGAGAATCAAGAATCCTGGATTCTTTCTTTGCCACTATCACAATAAAAGGAGTGGTCACCTCACCCTTCTGGGACTCACTATAAAATGAGTGGACTAAGAATGTGTGTATATATATTGCTGTGGCGAAGGCTGGCAGCTATGGCTCCTGTTAGACCCTAGTCTGGGAACCTCCATATGCCGTGGGTGCGGCCCTAGATAAGGCAAAAAGACAAAAAAAAAAAAGGATGTGTATATATGTGTGTGTGTGTGTGTGTGACTGGGTCACTTTGTTGTACAGTTGAAATTGACAGAACACTATAAACCAACTATAATGATAAAAATAAAAATCATTAAAAAAAATAAGCATAAAATGAGTGGGCTAGACTATTCATCAGCACCATTCTTTCTGGGGCTCACTTAATACTGTTGAGGATTTCTGAGGATATGCACAAGTTACTATAAGGCAGTGCCAGTTTCTAGATATATGAATATACAATGTGATATATAAGATTTATATATAAATATATAAAAAACTATATATCTATGTGTGCGTATGTTAAATTGCTCAAATGGAAATATTTTGGGGTAGTATCTATGAAGGCAACTGAGAGGTTTTCCCAAGCATGAAGAATATATATTGGGTCAAGCTTGAGTAAAAGCACTTAACTACCAAAATTCACGTTCTTCTCATATGTGTGCTTATCAAATACAACTTGTTTTTACTTTAGCACAGATATTCCTATTTTAAAAAGTCAAAACAAATATTCTGAAATTATGCCCAGAATTTTAATTTTAAAATTTGCATGATGTTTATGTATGAGCATCAGGCACATAACTGGCATCCAGATCTTCCCTGTGTAATTTTTCTATTACTCTCATTCTGAAATCCATGTGCAATTTCCAAAGAAACTTGCAGTTGGCTTTTCAGAATGCAGATCTTGTTACAAAATGCACCTGAGCTTTTGAAACCTAACTCAACTGCAGTTATAATTTTGTGGGCAAGTCATTTCCAACATGGCTAAAATGCTTTGAGAGGGAAAAAAAAATCAAGGCCATCTATTTTCACCTATAAGTCAAAGGGAGCTATCTCTTGATACTGAGGCATCTATTTCAGTTCTCATCTGAGAGATGAAAGACTGAGCTGTAAAGCTGTTTTTAATATTTTTTCATAGCTGTGGTTGACTAGGGAAAAGCAATGAGAATATGGGCATTTTTTTTCTTTTTTTCCCCAAAAAGTTTTATCAAGAATGTTAAGTTTATTTGGAGTTTATTATAACTTAATGAGGCTATATCATGAACACACCTTCCTATATAAAATCTGTGACGTAGACCCACCATGAAGTATGAAACGGTAGCCTGGGGCCAATACCAGGATCACCCTTGAGAGAAAGGTGCCCCGCCTAATACCTGGCCCCTTCCACACAGCCCGTAAGCACTTGCCATCATGAGCACTGGCGCTAACTAATGTAAACACCTTTGCTTTCCAGCTGCTGCTAATTGGTTTGGGAATATTTATGTAAGTGTTGATTTTAAAGCTAAAAATAGTGCAGTGATGTTTAAATCCAACTCATTCTGGCTGTCAGAAATGCTCCCGTGATCCTGAAAGTGTTGCTAAAAATGTTCACTTTTTAAAAATTGTAGTAATTAAACTTGTCTGTTGTAAAAGCCACATATGATAGGTTCCCTGCTCTGATAATCAGAGAGGTAAAGGACAAGCTTCTTAAAGGTCTCTGCTTGGCTGGCGAGATGTGCCCCCCTGCTGAACTTTTTTAGGGAGCCAAGTATTGTAATGAGAGCAAAAGGAAGAGACAAAGTAAATTTCAACATAGCTGTATATCCTTATATTCTATCAGCTGATCACATCGCTCTATTTTACGTTAACATTAAAAATAGAAATTATAATAATTTTAGAAATAATATTAAGTATAGAGCTTCCCAAACCCTTCTGTTTTCTGGAGTTAAGGTTGAGGATTTGAAATCACATAATTAATACTTCTCAAGTCTGCAGTTGAAAAAATGAGTGGTTGTTTTGCACAGGTTGTTTATACCCCTAGCTCTTCATAGTCAGATTATTTTTGCCCCTTTCTTTCCACATTTAACAGTCATGATTTTACAGATTTTTCTCCAAGTTATTTAAACAAGCTATGAGAAGAAAAATCATTTTCATTTTTAGATATGTGTGATTTTGTGGCTCATTTCAACATGTAATTTAGTGAAGGAAAAGCCTAGGTTCTCTTAAGTTATTGCTTGTCATTTATTTGGAAGTTTTTGGAAAAAGTGATTTTATAGACCCTGTTGAGGAATAAGCTGCCTTTTTCTCTAAGTCTTCAAGCAGTGCCCTGCTACAGTGTTGTTGAAGTCAGTTTGGAATTGGCTTTGTGTCCTTGTAGGATGCCCTAAGCATCTTTCTGCCTGCCCCATCTCTAGAGAATATCAAAGGATTCTTTTACTGCAATATAGAAATGACTTTGGCAAGTGACAAACAGTGCCATTTAGTTGAAATGATAAACTATAGTTACTACCCTTTGTGATAGCTGTAGCCAGACTGTTTTTTGATGCTACTTTTGAGATAGTAGAACTTTTTGTTTCAGTCACATGTCTGTGAATATGTGTTCCTTAAGTCTGTAGTTACTGACATGATTGCTATAAAACTGTAGTCAGTTCAGAATTACCCTTGAACAGATTATCACGTTGAAATTGGCCCAATATTGCTTTCAAATTCTAATTGACATTTTCATATACTTGGAGCATTAAGTACATTGTTGACATAAATAAAACCTTTAGTTTCTAACTAGAACTAGAAAAAAAAAGTCCCTTTAGCCTGTTGATTTGAACCAGAAAATATGGTATTTTCTTGCCTTGGCATGGGGTCAACAAGAAAATTCTAGTTGGAATAGGCAACAAAGAGTCAGAAATAGATAGTTAAAACCTTGTAACAGATATTCCAGTTTTTTCTTTGACTTCCTGAGGATGTGTGTCCATACAGAATTACAAAGCTAAGAAGAATATATATTTTAATAACTGCCACTGTTAACCGTTCATAGATTAGAAGACTTTATATTATTCAGATGGTAATACTCTGAATATGGTATGTCCATACAGCGGAATATTATTTGATTAAAAAATGGAATGAAGTAATGATGTATGCCAGGGCCTTGAGGACATCTTGTTAAGTGATAAAAGCCACATAGCTTATGATTTTGCTTAAATAAAATGTTCAGAATAGGTAAATCCTTAGAGATGGAAAGTAGATGAATGATTGCAGGGGGCTGTGGGAAGCAGGAAAAATGGAGAGTGCGGGCTAATGGGTATGAGGTTTCTTTTGAGGGGTTTTTATTTATTTTTTAAAAAATATGGAATGCTTTGTGAATTTGCATGCATCCTTGTGCAGGGGCCGTGCTAATCTTCTCTGTATCATTCCAATATTAGTATATGTGCTGTGAAGCATGCCCTCATAGGCTTTTAAATTGTTCTAAAATTAGAGAGTGGTGATGGTTGCAAAACTGTGACTAAGAAGGGTATGTGTTGTACTTCTTAAAAGGATGAAATTAATGTTATGTAAATTCTATCTTAATAAAACTTTTATAAAAGAAAAATTAGTGTATCCTAAAGCTCTATTCAAGCCTTTTGATGATTGCAGCTTCAGCTCTACCCACAGCTTGACTGCAAATTCATCAGATTCTATCCCAGAGGTGCCCAACCAAGCCACTTCCAAATTGCTGACCAAAACTCTGAGAGATAATATTTTTTAATCTGTTTAATTTTGAGGCAATTTATTACACAGCATTAGGAAACTAACACCATGCCTTTCAGTTTATTTATTCATTAACATTCACTACATGAATTCCGGGTGTGGCGGACTTAATGTAGAGGGCACCAGACAACACCCTTCATGGAGTTCCCTCTTGTGTGAGAGAGAGATGAGAAACTTAGGGTTTTTGACATAATGCAGTCACCAAATGTTCTGACATGTGCAGTAATCACAAGTTCACATATTTTTGTTAAGTTGTCTACTTAAGTGTTTTTGTAACCTTTTCAACCCTGTCTCTTTACTCTGTAAGCATATATCACGTCCTTCATAATAATATGAATATTTGAAACCTTGCAAATATTTTTTAAGATACAGTGCCTTAAACTAAAAAGTGTCATTGAATCTTTTGGATTTTCTTCCCTTTTTTTCTTCTCATGGAGAGGAGAAAATTTTATATATGCATATAAAATCTGGTGTAGGAATTCCCATCGTGGATCAGCAGAAAGGAATCTGACTAGGAACCATGAGGTTGCGGGTTTGATCTCTGGCCTCGCTCAGTGGGTTAAGGATCTGGTGTTGCCATGAGCTGTGGTATAGGTTGCAGACATGTCTTGGATCTGATGTTGCTGTGGATGTGGCATAGGCCAGCAGCTACAGCTCTGATTGGACCCCTAGCCTGAGAACTTCCATATGCCGCAGGTGTGGCCCAAAAAAACAAACAAACAAAAAAATTCTAGTGTAGATCAAGTCCTTCACAAAACTGTCAATCCCTAGGTGAAATCTAAAAATGAAATATATTTTTAAAAAATAAATTCACAATGACAAACTGCTTGAATTGTGGCTCCATGTCTTGTTTTCTTCAAGATATTAATCTAATTCCTTGATGACCAGTCTTTTAACATTGTATTTTAAAATTTTTAATTTAATAATTTTATATTTATTTATATTAGTTTAATAATAATTTTATTATATTTGTTATTGTTGCAGTGGTACACTTAGACCCACGAATGTTCCATGTGGTCTGTTGTTTCAGTAAAACTTGAGTCCATAACTAACACTGTGACTCTGCTTCTGAAGAGCAGTGTATCTGCAAAATTACGCTGTTAATGTCCAGTTCCACAGCCAAACAGAGAATAAAACATAAATGAGAATCTAAATCAGGCCAGCTTTCTAGAATCCATTCTCTCCTCTATGTAACACGCAACTCAACTTTGCCACTGTCCTGAGGTGTAAGACCTCTCTCACCCTCTTACTTCTCTGTAGTGGCAGAGTGTTTACCATTTTAGAAATGAAGTGGTTAATTTTAGTTCCTCTTTGCTGAAGATCATCCTCACAATGAAAATCTTAAGGCAAATTAAGAACTCAGATTTCTTTTCCTGCCCTATTCTTGCTACACTTTTGACAGAAGTGATCTTGCAAGGCAATACATTTTGTTTATTTATTTTTTTTTTGCATGAGTTTTGCTTTCTTTATATTTTTGGTATTAGGGACTGGCTGGGAGAGGGGGCATGGTACAACTTAGTGCAGAACATTAAAGCTGATACATCACCACCCGTCAATGACACCTCCCCTTTGGTATCCCTTTTCCTTGCTGATTTAAGCCGGTCTCAGAAGCTTGTGGTTGAGTAGCTGGAAGTTAAATGATATTTTCCAAAGCTCTTAACATATCGCCTTGTGTAAATGGCCCATTTGAGTATTTCAGAAACCAAATGGAAGGGAAAAGAACATTGAAAGCAGTGAAAAGATTAACACCTGTTTCTAGTCTTCAAAGAAATTGGAGCACACTATATATATCCAGAGAAAACCATTTACTCTCTCCTGTTGAAACATTTTATTCAAATTTTCAATTCTGTATGCATGGCATCTGAATGCTTATGGGTTTGTTTCACTACAGAATTCCACACAGGAATTAGAAGATGGAGAAGTTATGAATGGTGTGCAGACAGAACTACTGACATCGCTGAAAACTATGGATGCATTGAGGTATCCTGTTTATGTGACTAAGGATATTTTATTTCAGTTTAATGTTTGTTTGTTCCTCTTCTGGTGTATGGTTGTTTTTATTGTGTAGGAAAGATCAAGATAAGTACAATACTGTAGGAAAACTAATTCTAAAATTAACTACTAAATTACTGTTTTTCTCTCATTTTCTTTATATGGTAGGAGAACTCCCTGACAAATACATATCAAAATGAACCTCATTCCTTCCAACTCTTCTGCAACCTGGATTTCTTAATTGCTTTTTTCTTCTCTTTGAACAACAGTTTAAAGTGAGCATTTCAGAGTTCATTGTGGTTGCGTTTTATTTTGATGTTAGCTCTTTGAATATTACTTTGCACTATTTTTTTTTAACGATCTTGCAATGTTTTACTGTATGTACATAAAATGAATCTAGCCTATCAACCAGGATTTTTCATGTTTTTAGTGTAACTCATTGTATAAAGTCAGTTGCACTTATGTTAACCTATGCTTCCTTTTGCACTCATTTCTAGTTCATCCCGAGCTACAGCCTGGGTTCAAATCCCAGCTCTGATGCTTCTTAGTTCCAGGAGTTTTCGCAAGTAGCTCATCAATCTCTGCCGGAGTTTCTAGTCTGTAAAATGGAAATAATATTAAAACCTTTGTCAAAGAGTTGGTATGAAGACAAAATTAGCTAACATACCTAAAGCACTTTGAACAGTGCCTGAGTCAGCGAGTAAGCCCTGTTACTACCACTTTTATTGTTATCATCATTCTCTATCATCATCATCATTTTTAAAGCTGCTTCACATTTTGTATATATAATTTTATATTTACTAGACAGTAAGCTTCAGCACTAGAAGGTGATCCTTCTGAGGTTGATGGTCATTCATTCATCCATTCAGTCAACATACTCCTTTCATTCAGTTCAGTCACTAATAGATACCAAGTATGTTACATGGAATAAGCTTTAAGAAAACATGTGATTGGGGAGTTCCCATCATGTCTCAGCAGAAACTAATCTGACTAGTATCCATGAGGTTATGGGTTCGATCCCTGGCCTCACTCAGTGGGTTAAGGATCTGGCGTTGCTGTGAGCTGTGGTGTAGGTCACAGACATGGCTTGGATCCCCTGTTGCTGTGGCTGTGGTGTAGGCCGGCAGCTGTAGCTCTGATTCGCCCCTAGCCTGGGAATTTCCATATGCCGTGAGTGAGGCCCTAAAAAGAAAAAGAAAAAAACAAGTGATCATCTTTTATCACACTGCTCTACTGTGTGGGTTTTCTTCAGGCTTATGATTTATGACCATATGACATAGTCACTCTTTATTTAGATTATTTCTTTGATTAATGAGCTGTACAATATTAAAAATTTGGTACAGAAAATCTCCTGGGCACTGTCTTTTTGGGAGCTTGATAAGATTGCTTTTGGAGGTAGGCATAATGAATGTAATACTCTTATTCTGCTTGCCTTTAATTTTATTTTTTTAAATCTTAGCTGTTTGAAAAGTTTGCTAACATCTTGGCTGAGTATTATGTAGATAGCTTTTATAGGGTAAATAATTGTATGATTTATGGCTGCCTGAACAAATTGGCTAAGTTTTCTCTGGATACAAGGAATTCAGAAAAATGGAGTATAGGAATTTTAAAAATAATTATTTCATTAAAATACATTTGTGTGTCTTATAATTTGATTACCAAAAACAGATTTTTACATGAATTTTATTGTCACCTTTAGCAGGCTGAGTTGCAACTGAAAGTGATTAATTTCTAGAGACCCAATCTATATCCAGCACTTTTTTTCTGTTTTCCTTTTTTCTTTTTTTCTATTGATGGCTACACTGGCAGCATATGGAAGTTCCTGGGCTGTGGGTCAAATTGCAGCTGCAGCTGCAGGCCTATACCACAGCACAGCAATGCCAGATTGTGGCAACATCTGCGACCTATGCTGTAACTTGCAGGAATGCTGGATCCCTAACCCATTGAATGAGGCCAGGGATGGATCCCTCACCCTTATGGGTACTAGTCAGGTTCTTAACCTGCTGAGCCACAATGGGAACTCCAGATAAGAGTTTTTCAACCTCAGCATATTAATATTTTAAGTTTTATTGAAGTGTAGTTAATTTACAAGGCTGTGATAATTTCTGCAACAAAGTGATCCAGTCATACGTATACACATACCCATTTTCTCTCGGTGCACAGCAATGCCAGACACTTAACCCACTGAGCAAGGCCGGGGATTGAACCCACATCCTCAGGAACACTATGCCAGTTCTTAACCTGCTAAGCCACAACAGAAATTCCTACATCCACTACTCTTATCTCCAAATCCTTGGACTCCATTGTCACTTGTTGTGTGCACCTTCTCGGATTCCTTGGTGTTTTGTTTCACGCTGGATAACCAGGGCTGGAAACTTCAAAATCATCTGAAATTAGTTTGAGGTCAAGTTCAGAAAGTAGAATGAGTGGAAACTCAATCTCTTATAGACTCTCTGTTGGGCATGAGAAGGATTTTAATAGCTTGGAATGCGAAGTTGGGTGTGGGTTGGGGAGGGGAGCGTGGAGATTAAATTTTAAGAGAGGACATTGGTTCTAGCTGGTGTGGGTTGAGGGAGAAATAACTGAAGGAAATTAGGGTGTCCCTTACAGCTGAGTTACGTGATCTGTTTTTTTCCTGGGGCAAGAAGGGTCTGTTGCTCCACAGAGCTTGGCTCATGCAGTGGACTTTGGGCTTACTTCCATGCCAGTGCTAAGTAAATTATTAGAGTCCATCTCAAAATGTCTTAAATCTGTTCTTATGTTTTAATCCCATTAATTAAATCTAATTCTGTTATTGCTCAAGCCTTTGTTACCTCTCAGACTATAATAACCTACTAATTCTTCTCTTGAGTATCCATCTCTCCTTATTATAACTGAGCCCATATATCACCACTAGATAAAAAATTTTAATCCACAGCATTTATCAAACCATCTCATAGTTTCTAAACTTTTAGATTTATTCAAGTATTAGGGTTAAACACTACTTATATAAGTAACCTTGAACTAATTAGTAAACCTCTTTTAAATGTTTTTTTTTCCCTTACGGAAAATGGGCCGTTGCACCAGCACCATACTAAATGAAAGGCTGGATAAACATTAATTGCTATTGTAATTATCGTTATTACACATGCTACAGTGTACTGTGACTGTCTGTCATTCTCCCAAACAAGACTCTGAATCCTCCAAGAGATTCCTAACACCTAGTATAGGTCTTGGAACATAATAGTGACACATTTGTTGAGTGAATGACTGAATGGATAAAACAGTGCTTCATAAATCATAAGCATAGCTATTAATGGCTTACCCATTATTAACACAAACATTCCTAAAGAAAAATAACATTTAGAGAGAGTTCCCCAAATAGTCTTATAGTATCTCTTATGAAGTACTACTTAGTTTATTTGATCTTAAGATGACAGTGAAGCAAGAAGTTTTTTGGGTTGTTTCTTTTTTTAAAAATGAAATTACATTTTAAGCTTCTCGTTATTGGCAAGTTATCACTTAAGCCAGTATAAAATCTAAAAGAAAAAAAAAACCTGTCTGTAAATGTGATGATAAACACAAGGAACAGCAGAAGAATAAACATGGAGATGTAAAAATGGACATCAAAATTAAAAAATGTGGGGAAGGAAAGTAAGAAAATCTAAATTTTTCTTTTTTTTTTTTAGAATGTGTTTGAGCCTATATAACTATCAGGCTAAAGCAAACAGATATAGGAAGCCTACTTGAAAAACAGAGCAACCACAAATGAAAACTAAACAATACATTCACAAAAAATAAAAATAAGAGGACACAAGCATATAATACAAGGAAATCATCTAGCCAGAAAAAGAAAGGAACAAAGGAGAAACAGAATTAACTGAAAAACAAGGTTTAAAATGGCAATAAATATGTATTTATCAACAATTACCTTAAGTGTCAATTGACTAGATGCTCCAATCAAAAGACATAGAGTGGCAGATGGGTTAAAAAACAAAATGCTGCCTACAGGAGACTCACTTGAGGGCAAGGGACGCATATAAATTGAAAGTGATAGAATGGAAAAAGCTTCTCTTTAAAAATAGCAAGCAATATGTGGAAAAGACCACCTCATCCCTAGTTTCTATCTCATTCTTAACCTCACCTTATTCCAGATTTGCCTCCTTTTCCATGCTGAAAACCGTCATCACATTTTATCCTATTTTATCCTTTGCCTTGGATACCAATTCATTTGGCAAATTATTGACAGAGTCCATCTCAAAATACCTGGACTCTTTCCCCATGTTTTCATGTTTTATTTCTGTAATCATTGTTCAAGCCCTCTTACCTCTCAGCTGCATTATGGCAATAATTTACTAATTCCTATCTCAAGTACCAATTTCTCCCTTGTCTTTCCCTCTTCTAGTTGATCCCACATGTCACTGCCAGGAGACGTGTTTCTAAACCACAGCACTGATCACAGTGTTCCTCAGTTCTGAAACCTATAGTGAGTCTACCTTCTACAAAATCAAGCATGATTTTTTTTTTTCAGTGTGGAACTTGACCTGTTACACTGAGATTTGATCTCAAGCTGATGGTTCAACCTTATCTCCTCATTATCTTCCCTTCCCCTCCCATCTCTTCCTTCTTCCTGTAATGTCACTGCCAATCTATGCATCCACAAACCATCCTTGTTCAGTCTCTCAGCATGAACTGTTTTCTCACCTATGTACACCCTCTCTGCCCCTTCTCTGGCTTTTTCTGATTGAAGATTCACTTGCCATTCACCATTCCATATAAAATTCTACCTCCTTTGAGAAGATTTTCCCTGATTCCAGCTTCCCTTCCTGATCCTGTGCCCTCTTCCTCTGAACCTCATCAGAAAGTTACCTCTGCTTTGAAACTCACATGTCAAAGTGGTTGAAAACTACTGCTCTGAGTCATCATTAATTCCTTTCATCAGTGTCTTATAGTTTTCAGAGTACAGATCTTTTGCCTTCTTAAGGAGGTTTATTCTTAGATAGTTCACTCTTTTCATGGTGATGGTCAATGAGATTGTTTCCTTAATTTCTCTTTCTGCTCTTTCATTGTTAGTATATAGAAATGTGAGAGATTTCTGTGTATTAATTTTGTTTCCTGAAACTTTACCAAATTCACTGATGAGCTCTAGTAGTTTTCTGATAGGATCTATAGAATTTTCTGTATATAGTAAGTACCATGTCATCTGCAAACAGTGACAGTTTTAATTCTTTTCCAATTTGGATTAATTTCATTTCTTTTTCTTCTCTGCTACCTCTTCAGAAACTGCATTGTATTAAAGCAGAGGGAGTAGACATCCTTATCTTATTCCTGATCTTAGCAGAAATTCTTTCAGCTTTTCACCATTGAGAATGGTGTTAGCTATGGGTTTGTCATATATGCCTTTACTATGTTGAGATAGATTCCCCCTATGTCCACTTTCTGGAGAGTTTTGTCAAAAGCTGGCTTCTGTCAAAAGCTTTTTCTGCATCCATTGAAATGATCATATGGTTTTATTCTTCAGTTTATTAATGTGGTGCATCATACTGATTGATTTGTGGATATTGAAAGATCCTTTCATCCCTGGAATAAATCTCACTTGATCATGGTGTATGATCCGTTTATTGTATTGCTGGATTCAGTTTGCTAGTACTTGGACTGTAAAAATCAATATTGTCAAAATGACTATACTACCCAAGGCAATCTGCAGATTCTGTGTAATCCTGATTAAATTACCAATGACATTTTTCACAGAACTACAATAAAATTTTTTTAAATTTGTATGAAAACAGAAAGACCCTGAATAGCTAAAGTAATCCTGAGGGGGGAAAAAATGGAGCTGGAGGAATCAGGCTCCTGACTTCAACTGTACTACTAAGCTACAGTCATCAAAAGAGTATGGTACTAGCACAGAAACAGAAATATAGATCCAGGGAACAAGATAGAAAGCCCAGAAATAAACCCAAATACCTATGGTCAACTAATCTACTACTAAGGAAGCAAGAATATACAATGGAGAAAATACAGTCTCTTCAATAATTGGTGCTGGGAAAACTAAACAGCTTCATGTAAAAGAATTAAATTACAACACTCTCTAACATGGTACACAAAAATAAACTCAATATGAATTAAAGACCAAAATGTAAGACCGGATACTATAAAACTCTTAGAAGAAAACATAGGCTGAACACTCTGACATAAACCACAGCAATATCTTCTCATATCCACCTCCAGAGTAATAAAAATAAAAACAAAAATAAACAAATAAGACCTAATTAAACTTAAAAGTTCTGCAAAGCAAGGGAAACCATAAATATAACAAAAAGGTAACCCATAGAATAGGAGAAAATATTTGCAAATAAAGCAACTGACAAGGGATTAATCTCCAAAATATACAACCCATGCAGCTCAGTATCACACACACACACACAAAATACAACCCAATCAAAAAATGGGCAGATCTAAATAGACATTTCTCCAAAGAAGACATACAGATGGCAAAAAAAAAAAAAAAAAATGAAAATTGCCCATCATCACTCTTATTAGAGAAATGCAAATCAAAACTACTACCAGTCAGAATAACCACAATCAAAAAGTCTACAAACAATAAATGCTTGTGAGGGTATAGAGAAAAGGTAACCCTTCTGCACTGTTGGTGGCAATGTAGATTTGGTACAACCACTATGGAAAACAGTATGGAGGTTCCTCAAAAAACTAAAAATAAAACTACCATATGATCCAACAATCCTGCTTCTAGACATCTATCCAGAGAAAACCGTAATTCAAAAAGATACATACATCGCAATGTTCACTGCAGCACTATTTACAATAGCCAAAGCATTGAAGCCACCTAAATGTCCACCAACAGAGGACTGTATAAACAAGATGTGGTACATATATACAATGGAATATTACTCACCCATAAAAAGAATGAAATAATGTCATTTGCAGCAACATGGATGCAACTAGAGATTATCATACTAAGTGATGTAAATCAGAGAAAGGCAAATATCATATGATATCAGTTATACGTGGAATCTGAAAAAAAGGTACAAATGAACTTATTTGCAGAACAGAAACAGACCCATAGACTTTGAAAATAAACTTATGCTTACTAAAGGGGACAGATAGGGGGAGGGGTTGACTAAAGGTTTGGGATTGACATATGCATACCGTGGTATATGGAATGACTGGCCAACAGAGACCTCTGTATGACCCAGGGAACTCTACCCAATATTCTGTGATAATCTATAAGGGTAAAGAATCTGAAAAAGAATGGATGTGTATATATGTGTAACTGAATTACTTTGTTGTTTAGCAGAAATTATCACAACATTGTAAATCAATTGTACTTCAAAAAAACTTTTTTTAAAAGCAGTCAGTTCCAATTTCAGTACTGACTTTATTTTATACAAATAGGGTGACGTTTGACAGATTATTTAACCTTTCTAAGCTTCAGTCTACTTCTCTGTAAAATGGAAATGATATGTTCACTTTGAACATTTGATGTGAGTTCCTATTATAATGCCCAGAAGCTGATTAACATACTGCTGCCCCCCCCCAATAGCTGACATTCATTGAGAATATACTGTGCTTACTACTGCTGTTCTATTACTTCAGGTTTTTTTTTTTAAACACCTGTCCTAAAACCCCTAGGTTATGAAGTCCTCAAGCATTAGGGTTTGTTTTTTCCTTGCAGAGCTTCTTTAGTGAAAACCACTCAATTAATACATGTTGAACTCAGGTGCATTAAGTGAATTCCTCCACCTTCATCAACAGATTCTTTTTAGAATTTTTTACTCAATATATTCATATCAACAAGACATTCCACCATCAAGTAGACTTCAGTGTCATCATCAAGCTCTTCTTCGAGGTTTCTCCTTGTAGCCCATCTCTCACATTACTGTCAATGACAGTCCTGGACATCCATCCCCAAAGAACACCAGCCAGTACCTCCCTTCACTAATTACAACCCATTGTCCTATCAGCACTCTCATTATGAAGAAAAACATGTTCCTCAATCCTATAGTGTTTAAAGATTAAAACCAAAAAAATCAAAACTCTTACTGAGGAAATAAGTTGAGAAAATTTAAAAATGGAAAAGTTGAAGTAGATTATTCCCTTTTAATTCATAAGCTTATTTGTTCCCTCAGAAAGCTCTAATAATCACACTAATAGCTGATATCACTGAGACCTTTGCATATGCCAGATACTGTGTTATAATGTTTGTATCTAAAGTTCTCTATTGTTTTTCTTTAAAACACAGCAATGCTATTAGGAACTTATTTTAATTCCCTCATTACCTAACAGAGGAAACTGATAGTTTTGACCTTAATTTAAACGACTTATTCAGACACCTGACTCAAAGCCCCACCAGGATACACTTTTTAATTTTATAAGTTAATCATGATTTCTCTTCTGCAACAAAGCATCTCCCCATCCCTGCCCTCTACCCTGTCTCTTCCTTACCCTAAACAAGGGGCATATCACTATCACTAGGCTGACTGATTTTAAAGGTGCCCTGCCTGTGCCTTATGTGGATAAATTCGATCTACAATCATCTATCTGCAGCTTCTGTTATGTTTTCATCCCTCAAATGTCATGTATTTCTTCTGAAAGGAACCAAATGGAGCACTTTCTATCTAGTTCTTGCCATAGCCATTCACAACAGGCTCATTTTAAACCACGGATTCTGTACTTTCACCCGTAGTTTTGTCCTAAACTTAGATTGGCAGCTCGTTCTGGTGATTATTGGCATCAGTTTTGTCAGCTGGACCTTAGAACATGTAGCTTGCTTAATGCTATTGGACCTAATATTTTGGGACTATCTGCTTTTGTTTAAGTGTGTCTTAAAAAGTTGCAGAGAATTAGGTATTTTGAACTTAGTGAAATCTTCTAACTATTCTTTGTGTAACAAATATTTTTCCTTTGTCCCACAGTTCATTTTTTTTGTCTGTTTTTCACAAGGGGCTACCAATCACTTTTTCTTTCCACTGCTAGAATATCCTTCTCACCTCATTCTCTATATTTTCCATTCTTAGTCTACCTCCAAAACCTAAGTAAATGTATGCACACCCTGCTCAGTGGTCCTTGAACTTCACTCTGCAGTTTCCCTAAACAAATAGCATTAATAGCATATTTTCACATCTTAGTAAAATCTAATTTTATGAGATGTGTATTCAAGTAATTGTGTCTAGCCCTAGTTTCTGTGTTTATCTTCCAAGAGAGTGTATATACAGAGATTTCTACAGAACTCCATCAAGTATATAAACACTGAGTGTTTTTTTTCTTTTTTAATAAAATATGGACTGGTCTATGAGGCTTCCTTTCTTCAAATGCTTGTCTTTCCATCTTGTAACAAGTAATGGATAATAGTTTATAAAGAGCCTGGTAAAACATAGTGTGCATAAAACTTGTAATGATTGTCTATATTAAATAGATCTAATTCTCCAAGTGCCTGCAGATTACAATCAACAAAACTGAAAGTCTTTTACCCTTTTTTTTTCCTGGGATAATGATATTTTTGTTATAGTAATTTAACATCTGTCAAATATCACTCTGGTCCTAAAATTGTGACTATCATGTATAAAGATAGCATAAAAGTTTATTCTGAAATACTGAAAAAGGTAATCTTAATATAAAGTTGCAATAAACCTTAATGTTGCATCCCGAAAAAAGTTTTACTATTTTAAAACAAGATTGATAACTTTAACAAGTCGTAAGATTTACTTTATTAAGGGAATGTAAAAATACAAGATTGATGATTACTAAAGAATAGGTATCAGTATGATATATAAATTTTATGATGCTTTTTTTGCAGGAGAAGTTTTGAATAGGATAAAGAAATTTTTGCAAACTAGAAAAAAGAATCCATAAAGCTATCCTAAAAATGTTTAAGCTGAGGAGTTCCTGTTGTGGCTCAGTGGTTAACGAATTTGACTAGGAACCATGAGGTTGCCGGTTCGATCCCTGGCATTGCTCAGTGGGTTAAGGATCCGGTGTTGCGTTGAGCTGTGGTGTAGGTTCCAGACACGGCTCAGATCTGGTGTTACTGTGGCTGTGGCATTGGCTGGCAGCTACAGCTCTGATTAGACCCCTAGGCTGGGAACCTTCATATGTCATGGGTGCAGCCCTAGAAAAGACAAAAAAAAAAAAAAATGTTTATACTGAAATCTTGTAGTCTATATTAGACTAAAAACTTATATTTCCAAAAGCTTCTGTATAATACATGTGAATGCTGTCTATCACCATGTGGATATGTAATACGTTTATTAGGGAGGTTGTGTTATGCTCTACATGAAAAACTATAAAACTACATTATAAAGGTGGAGATAATAAAGTTTCAATGATTAAACATGATTTCAGTCTCTGTTTTTTAAAAGTCCTCAAAACCATATTGTAACCTTAGAATGTAAATGCTTTGGGTTTTGTCTTCTCAAATACCTACGAATGTGCTATAAATCTGTTATTATATAAAAGTGATTGCTTTGAGGTCCATTAAAACCTACACAGCTTTCTCTTCCCACCTGTCATTTTATATTCAGGACTTATAATGCATACTTATATATAGTAATTCATATGCATGTATTCATATAATGTCTTTATGCTCACATGGAAAGTATAGAGAAGAATCTTTTATCCTATGATATTAGCACTCTCAGATTTATTTTGTTTCTTAACTTTTATTCCAGGCCTCTGATATAACCTGCTTGACTGAACAAATTTTAAATACATCAGCAATATCTGAGCAAAACTCATTTGAAATATATTATCAGTTTTGAAATTCCATCATATGCCATCAATGTTGGAAAGCGACTTGCTCTTTTTGGCAGGTCTTAATGATAATAGGTTTGCAATGAAAACACATTAAAAATAAGCCTAATCCACTGATGAAAATATATTTAATGTATTTATTTTAGATTGCTGATAATTTAGGGAATGCTTCATGCAGAGTGAATTCATCAGGCATTTTGCTTTCTTAATGCTGCTCTCAACTTTCCAGCAAGGAGCCAGAATTTCCCCGTTTGCAATTTGAAGCAGAAAAGCATTTGTAGCAGCTGTAGCTCTTAATTTGACATCTAGTTTCAGGTCATTTTCATGTAAATAGGAAACAATAGAGACCTGCCTGTAATTTCCATAATGGGGATGTTTGCTTCAACTTTATCATTTTTTCCTCTGGCAATTTTATTTTCTCTCTCTGGGATTAAAGGAGCCAATAAGTGTTCATGGTTATTATTTTTCATCTTTATAAAAACTTGTTAGTTCCACTTTCTATTACTCCAAATCTCCCAATGCCTTGTATATTTCAGTCATACACACTATCCATTAATGTTTCTAGCTCATCCTTTCCTTAATCTGGAGTAGGTTAGGCAGGTCAGGCTTTCTATTTCTTTCTGTAATACATTTTCTCCAAGCTTTGTAACTTCTTTTTCCACCTCTTAAAAAAAAAAAAAAAAGGTGAAAATTTGGAATTGTTCCACTGAATACAACTGATGCCTTATTGAAAGGCAAGTTTAAGTTTTGACTTATAATGCTTTGAACATGCCCATATATATTACCAACTGTGGCTTCACAGTTGTTTAAAATGTAACTCTGTGCTTTTTCTAATAAATACATATTTTATTTTATTTTCCTCTGTTCTAGGGAAAAAATCCTACTTTCTTCTTAAGCATAGATATGCTTATTACCCCGTATTTTATCATCTATACAATAATTGCCAAGTGTGTCTCAGTGGAGAGAAATTTTATTTTTGTGTACATCTTTTTAAATGTGTTGATGTATGCAGATTAAGTAGGACATTATTTTTGTAGGTAGTCATTTCCATTTGTTCCTCTTTTAGGAGAAAAAATAAGAAATCAGATAGTCTTTTAAACAGTTTATTTCCTGGATCTTCTGAACATACCAGCAAATCATGCACTCCTTTGATTTCATCTCTGCTGTTGAATTTACAGTAATTGTTACAATCCTAATTTTTTTTGTTTTTCTTTTTAATGTGCCGCATCTGTTTTTTGCTTGTTTGTTTTTTTGGCAAAGACTCATCTGTGCTCTTATTTTTATTTTTCCTGTCCCAGTGTCATGACAAAAACGGTGGAGATTTCTGGGGAAGGAGGCGCCCTGGGAATACATGTAGTGCCCTTCTTTTCATCTCTGAGTGGAAGGTAAGATGTTTTCCTTATATCAGAAGTGCATGATAATGAAAAACTTGACTTGAGCTCATTTTCCTAAACATTGTTCAGAAGAGGATTAAGTGTATAGTGTATATCTCTGTTGTTTAGACAGGCACTTCCAAGATACACTTCTATTGGCCACTTATGTGTTAGAAACAAAATAAAATCACTTATTTCTAGGATACGATGGAAAAGAAAAAAAATCACAGTTTCTGTATTTACAATTAATTAAGAAGTACTTTCTTAAAGTATTCTTATCAGTGACACAGTAAACAGAAACAGTGGAAAAGATGTTAACATATTTTAGGTAAATATTGCAACTGAATGCTTTAACATTCAAAAATAGACTTAAGCAAGTGAAATATAATGATTCCAAATTGATATTTCTTGATATTCCTCAGGTATTAAAACTACAGAGCTTAGAATAATAAATGGTCTAACATTGTTAGTAGTTATATCAGAAGCTAAATAAGTTTTGATGATTTTAGCTATAGTAACAAAATGCCATTATGATATTTATTTGTTCTAAAATAAAAAGTTATCAATTAAAAATAATTTACCACGTTATTTGAAAGTTAAAAGATATAATCCACACTGGTAAATGGCAATTTAGATTGTGTCATCATTTCGTGAAATTCATGTCTACTCAACTGGTAAAACTTGTTTTACTGACGGAAATTAAAGTGTGTGCCTGGAAAAAGAAAAAAAAAAAGTGTGTGCCTGGGAGTTAGTACTATTATAACAACCTTACAAAACTAATGGTGGATATTATGTTACTTTTCAATAGGATGACTAACTTTAGCACTAGATTGATACTGACAGAGGCTGCCAGATAAAGAAAGTCAATTTCTCACCCATATGACATAATTTTAATTAATTTGCTAAATTTATTTTCTTAAATACATCATTGAAAAGGCAAAACACCTGGTTTTAGCTTAGGCGATCAAAGACCGGAAAAGTCAGTTGATTTTCGCAATGTCACACAAAGTCCAGATCTCCTGACCCGCCCTCACTCCATTGCTCTTTCTAGAACAAAAAATTTCCCAAAGGCTATATAGTATTAATTTACTGGTTCTGAATATTTATCCGATTTGGCCTGCCACAGAGCAGGAAGAGCAGATTTAGTCATGATATTTTGGTTGGCATCATTTTCAGCAGGTAGCCATCTGCTACCTGTAATTGCAAAGTCATCACCTTTTTTAGCAAATAACATCTGATGCCAAGCTCTTGCTGGAATGAATGTCCCCTAAAAAGAAATGAACTGAAAAGCGAGGGGCTCTTATTGTCTCATTTCCTCTCTGTGTTAATAAGCGTGTTTATAAATGTTATGGGTTATGGCACAGGACAAGCTGAGGTTGTTTTTGATAGACAGGGAGAGTATTTACCCAGTTGTCACGAGAAATTCTAATGGCTTTTGGCAGAAGTGTACTGATAGAGCTTTGTGAAATACCAGGGTGGCTAAATTACTAGGCCCTTTAGCTTAATGAAGCTGGAATAGGACAAGAGATCATCCCAATTTTCAAAACATGAAGAAATATACAACGTGACAGTCACCATACTTCATTTTCAATAGTTCGGAAAACAAGTTGACCCGGTGGACCAGAAATCACTGTCTCTCACTTCAAATGAGGAAAACATGCTAGAATGTATTGATTTCCTTCCTGCTCCGTCCTGGTTCTGATTTCTGGCATGAACCTTGTAGAAAAGGAGAAAAAGTATTAGCCTTGGATTTGGAACAATTGGACTTGAATCTCAGTGTTCTCTTTTGTATAACCTTGAGCGAGGAGTGCCCTAAACTTGCTTCTCATGAATACTTCCTTCACGTCAGGGTTGTGGAGATTAAATGACATGAAAAGTGTGAAAGCTCCTTGTAAAACATACAACATATAAATGTGTAAATTATTGAGATGATTACTATCTTGGCTAAAACAGAAAATCCTGGTTCAGAAATGAACTTTTATACGTTCATGGTCAACTCTTCAGTAACTTGGTGAGATATGTTTTTTGCTATCCACTGGCATTAAAGAAAGGAAATTTAATTTAAAAAAACATTGAAAAATAATATGCAAGTGGAGACATGAGCCAATAAAACTTAAGAAGTAATGAGTCCAGGCTGAAACAGCACACTTAACTAAACCCATGTGTCTAGAAGCAACAGCATATAGAGCGTGTCAGACGAGTGTCTGACTTCATCATGCCGTATAGTCTCCCTGTGTGAGCACACGGGGGTGGGGGAAGTTTAGGTCATGGTGGGAGACTTAGTCCTTAATTTCCTTCCATTTATTGGTTTGTGTCATTATTTTAAATTAGAATTTACATTTAATTATTTACTAAGACTACTGTAATTGGATTTGCCTTCAATTCCTTATTTTTTTTTTTTCCTTTAGAAAGATGGAGCTACACCTGTTGTAGAATAAGATCCCTAATCAAATTTAGGACACCCCAAGTACAACACTGTGGCTGCTGTACTAGATAAGGCCTCGGTGGATTCAGTAGGGTGCTGAATGCTGCCTGTGTGGAGGACCACTGGCTCGAACAATAAAAACTAAAATGCTAAGAAAAAATAAAAATCAGAGTCCCTGCAAGTAAAAAGAAACTTCATTTTTTTTTCCCAAGGAGACTATAAGGTTTTATTTTAGAATTTAAAGTGTTTGTTATAAATAAAGGTAGCATAATATACCTGATTTATAGTAAAGACAGCCGAATATGAGGCAGAGGAAGGAAGGAATGGGTGAAGAGTTACCCAAAACGTGAAAAGAGATGTTTAGGTAAAAATGTTAAGCGGGGGAGTGGCCAAGGCCACGTGACACAGTTGGAAGAAGGAAGATGGTGAGCAGAGGGTATGTTTGCACCTAAATGATTATTAGAAGAGCAAGAAGCAATTATTACCCTTCTTATTCTGCGGGGCGGTGGATTTCAGCCTCCTTTATCACTGCTCATTAATGCAAATTAAAAGGTTCACCTCAGCCTGTAATTCCTCAATGGCTTTAATTTTTAATTCCTGAGAGTCTTGGTCCCAAATGAGATAGCTACTGCAGCCCAACTGTTTGGGGCAACAAGGAGAAAAGGGGACACTTTCCCGAGCCTCCTCATAGTGGTCTGGATCAACCCAAACTAGAGGGAACCCATCCCTTCCAAAGAATAAAGAAGGCAGGAGTGCTTTGTTGCCAGGGACCAAACTAATAAAATCAGTCACTTTTACATTTTACCAAAATTACCTTTGACACATGGGTTTTACAGTTGGGCTTATTCTGTCAATAAATTTTTCATGGAAAGTTAGGTTATTTAGATCAGTGAGGTTCACATAGCACACTCCAGCTGTAATACGCCAGCTAAATTGCAACCCAGTGGCCTGAAAGAATTAATTCATCTCCCCAAATGTGAAATTAAATCCTAGGGAGTAACATTACATGACTGATGATCTACTGAATTAAATTAAAGGAAGACTTGAATGCTTGTTAAAAAAATATTGCTTATATAAACTAGTTTATAACCACATGTGAGCCTCCTAATGGATCATGTTATTGTGAATCCAACATAACTGAAATCCAAAATGTGAACTATTAGAGAGTTGTTTAATTTAGGAGAGAAACACTATTTTATTCTATGTCTCTTTCCTTTTATTGCCATGTCATAGAGTTCAAAATTTAATTTTATGTTAAGAGATTAAGGTGGGATTAGTATCTTAAAAATATGAATTTAAATCACAGATCCTTTATCAGATAGTAGCTCTGGCCCTTTTTCTCTTCCCTACTGAATGTGATTAATTTACTAACCTACTAGAACTAGGAAATGAAGCCTCACCACACACTTGGCCTATGACCCTGAGCTTTCCCCACGATAGGCGGCTTGACTATTTGTTCTTCTCTCTCCTGAGTCATCATACTGTGTTCATTTAACTTTTTTTTTTTTTGAAGTAGAGATCTAAATTGCCCTGCATGCACCTCTCTGCTGGCCCTCTGGATGTGACAGGAGCTCGTTAGATGAACTGAGGCCGTGGAGGCAGAGGCCTCATTTTGCGGCACACAGAAGAGGGTTTTCTGCTCCACTTTCATTAGGGACTACCCTTTGCCATGGCTGATCCTATTCTGCACACATGAAATGTGCTCTTGTTTTATTTAGATTTGAGAGGCAGAGGCACTACGTAGCAGCACAAAAGGCCCCTCTGTGAAAGAGGATGACAAAGTAGAAAAATAAGAGGATGAGGGAAGAGGGGACAGTTTCTCCTCACCCACAAGACTCCTCCTAGAGGACGTATCTGTCTGTTCTATCGTGGGACAGCTGGAACCCTGACATGCTGCAGGGAACAGGGAAGCCCTTCCCGTGAAAAATGACTAAAATAAACACGAGTTTGATTTCCTTAGGTTTTCAGATCACATACTACCAATATTTAATAGGTGCAAACCTGTGCACACACACACACACAAATTCTTTCTTCTTACTGCTATGGCTTGCCTTCTCCTTTTCTTTTTCTCCAACTCTCGCCCTTCCTGACTATAAACTACAGCCATGAAGCCCCAGGAGCCTCAGGGTATCCTCTCTGAATCCAGACTCTTCCTGGTTGAAATTTCAGACCACTCTTCTCAAAGCCCTGCCTTCGTCCCACCACTGTCTTGCTGAGAAGCAGAGAGTGGCACGTGTAATACCACAGCCTCATCGGGGAAGTCCGCCAGCTGGTGCCCAAGACCTCTTTGTGTGGCCCTGGCTCCCTGTCCAATGTGAGCTCCTGCCAGCTCCTCACACAGACATACCAGGTCGTCCCTGCCTCACTGTGCATGTGTGTATCCGCTCTCTCTCCTCCTAACCAAATCCCACTCATTTTTCTGATCCAGTTGACCTCCCACTTTCTTCCCATATCTTTCTGTGAAGACCCTGGGATCACTGCTATCTCCGGTATTTAATTTCTCTTATTCTCCGTGCCTGTAGTGACCTGATGTCCTGGTCCCACAACCCTGGCTCACTCTCCTGCAACCCAAAAAGGACATAGAAAACACTCAGCAAGAAAACACTCAGCACACACTCAACTCAGTGACACTAACAAATGGGACCGAGCTTCCTTCTAAACTGAGTAATATGATCCGTGTTAAAGGTTCACTTCTCAAAATGCATATTATTGGAATAGGCAGGAAGACTGCAAAAATTTACCGTGAATAGGAGTTCCCATCATGGCTCAGTGGTAATGAACCTGACTAGTATCTATGAGGATGTGGGTTTGATCCTTGATCTCACTCAGTGGGTCAGGGATCTGGCATTGCCATAAGCTGTGGCATAGGTCACAGACATGGCTCAGATCTGACATTGCTCTGGCTATGGTGTAGGCCAGCAGCTGCAGTTCCAACTGAACCCCTAGCCTGGGAACTTCCATATGCCCACAGTACGGCCCTGAAAAGCAAACAAAAAATAATTTACTGTGAATACCTAATCCTCTCTCATTGTCAGACATAAGTTAACCCCCTTGGTGCCATCACCGACTCACTTATTACAGTCAGGATTTCTGGGGTGTCTTCTCCAAACCACTCTGTGCTCTATGTCCTCAACTGTGCTGAGCGACACTAGCTTTTGCTGAGTGTACTGCAAGCGTGAGAAATGGGATTTCAGATCAGTGTGCTCTGGGTTGGTGTTTATATGTATTTGTCTTGCGGGGGGAGCTTCTCTTTAATGAGCCACATGTGTATGTATGGGATTTTTGATGTTATTTTTTCACTAAGGATTTAGATAACATAACAAGTTGCCTGAATATAAAGCATCACTTCTTTCATAAGTAGAAATCAATACTCAAGTCTGGACAGCTGCAGGTGAAGAAACAACTTGTGTATTATTATTATTCAGTAATTCTATTTCCATCTAAACTTTTGCACTTAGGATTCTAGGGCTCTTCATCCGCGGCATTGAGGAAAACAGCAGGTCCAAGCGAGAGGGACTGTTTCACGAAAATGAATGTATTGTGAAAATCAACAACGTGGACCTCGCAGACAAAACTTTTGCTCAGTAAGCCTTTTTTTCCTTTGTTTCATTTACTTTATTGATTCCTAGAATGCTTACAATTACTACTGAGCTCATTATGATCAAAAATGTAAAAAAATGGAGGTAGAACTTCCAGTCAGTTTCCTCTGACCCCAGAACATCCATTTTCAAATGCGTCCTGTGTTTTTGCAACTCGAAGCTGGCCTGCACATGTCCCTAACAGCCTGAGAAGGGCAAACTACAGAACAGAGCAAGCCTCCTGCGTGGCTGCTGTCTTTCTGGGGCTTCGATAGAGGGGTTTGTTTTCCTTGGGGTACGGGTCAGTTAGACTGGTATTTAATGACTCTTCACAGACAGTTAGTTCGGCTTATTAATTAACTTGCTTGGTGTTAGCAGTCTTCCTTAAACTAAATATCTGTGAGAGATGTCTGTGAGGACTCACTGAATAATAGAAAGAAATGGAAAAAAAATTAAAATGCTCTCCCTCAGGGAATCATTTCTCTGCATGGGGAAATGTGGTGTGAATAGGCGTGTGTACCTAAGAATTAGACTACGCGGCACTCTGCATATGCTTTTTTAAAATATATGTTAGCATTGCAGTGGAACAAGGGAGTAATTATGAATACTCTTTAGTAATGACCACCAACCCTTCTGACCAAAAGAACTTGTGTTTTTTCTGTGGCCATTAATTGCTAATGCTGTGTTGGAGGAAGAGGGTGTGTGGTCGTGAGTGGAGGGCAGTGGACACTAGCTGCTTAAGTGCAGAAGAAAATAAACCCTTAAAGGTCTGTTTCTGAAAATAATGAATAGCAGGCAAAATTATAAGTATCGGTAATGATGTTATTTTTGTATATCACTGTGTTTTTTACTTGGACTTAATAGGAATGCAAGGAAGATATTATTATCCCTATAGTTAGAAATCAAGGTTCATAAAACTCAATATGGTGTAGAAGTTGACTCCTAGTTAAGGAAGTGATCAAAGGACTTGGGCTAAGTGAAGTCTTCTCTCTCCTCCCCTGACTGTGTAAGCTCTTCACTAAGACAAGGGAAAGATCAGTTAGTAGTTGGAATTGTGACTAATCAGTATTTGGTATGGCTGCTCATAACAGAGACTTAAAGGGAGTTAAACAACATATTTTTGCTAAGGACAAATAAGTATGCAGGTGGCAGTCCAGAGTTGATATGGTGGGTTTACCACCACTGGTGAGTCAGGCATCTTCCATCTTTCTGCTTTGCCATCCCTGTTATGTAGCTGCTATCTTGACATTGTGCTATGGTCACAAGATGGCTGCTGGAGTTCCCTTCATCACTTCAGAGTTTCAAGAAACAGGAAAGAGAAACAAGAGAACAAACCAGTTTCTTCCTCAAACCTCTCATCTCATTGGCAAGAAATCTCAGAAAGATGGTTGGTTTAACCAGTCATAAGGGATAAGGTGGTGTAAGGAAGAAGGAGAAGAAAAGTAGGAGGAAATTTAAGAAAAAAACACCAAGTACTAAGACAAAAAAATAAAAAATGCAAGTATTCTATAATAGAATAACACGGAGAAGTGCATGATGGATTGACAGTCCACTGCGATACTTGGCACAACCAACACACCTACCAAATGTCTCCATGAGGAAAGGTTTGTTTCAAAACTGGGCTTCTGGAACAGAACCCATGTTAGAAAAGACCCTGTACTTTATAAAGTCCTCAAAGGAAAGCAAATGATAATCTGACCAAAACTGTGAAGATTTTTTTTTCCATTTAAAATTAAAGCTTGCTTTCATAGCTACTTCAGTAAATACTTCTGGACAGATTTTCAGATTTACAAATGCTTAAAAGCTGTGGGTCACTGGGCAGGTTGCTTAACCTGTCCGAGCGTCCGTGTCTTCAGTTTGCAAAATGAAAGCCAATTATACTTACTTAACATGGTTGCTAGGAAGGTTAAATGAGAGAATTATGCATGTTGATAATGTGCATGTAGACCGGTGAGGTGGCACCTAAAGGGCAGGCCATACATGGTAACTAGTACTTAAGTTATCAAAGTCACATGGGTAGTAACATATTCTGTGCTTATACTGCCATGCTGCTCCTATAGCAGTGATGCTGGGGCTTTAGTCAGCACAGCATGCTAAGATCCAGCATCTTTACACATTTATTGTCTTTCAAGGGCTCAGGACATCTTCCGTCAGGCAATGAAATCTCCAAGTGTGCTCCTCCGTGTGCTTCCACCGCAAAACCGGGAACAGTATGAAAAATCAGTTATTGGACCTCTTCACATTTTTGGTAACAACGGTGTTTCAAGAACAAAAGTGCCACCTCCTGTCCATGGGAAATCTGGCCTCAAGACAGTAAATCCCACAGGAACAAGCGGTCCTAAAGATGATGCTTCAACTTCCCTGCAGCAAAGCAGGAGCCCCCGAGTGCCAAGGGTAGGGAGAAAGCCGTCTTCTCCCTCACTCTCTCCTCTTATGGGCTTTGGCAGCAAGAAAAATGCAAAGAAAATTAAGATTGACCTAAAGAAAGGTAATTATTAACTTATGCTTAATGGCATTCTATTATTGTAACATAAAATTGGTTAAGAGAAATGCATTAAGGCTAATTTTGTTAATTCTTCCTTCATTTAATTGAATCAAAGAACAGAGTTAAGGTGTATACTTTGGTAACTTAAATTTCTTAAAACTGTAGTACTTTCTTATTCTTTTTTTTTTTTCTTTCCTGGAGAGTGTAGATTATTTGAAACAAGAAAATTAGAAAGACACAAGAAAACGAAAGAACCGTTTCAAACTTGATAGGAACAGAGCAATATTGTATCACAACTTAATACTTAAAGAGGCACTGAACTTCATCTGTCTCTGTTTTGAGCAAGATTAGTGATTTTTGAAGCATCATTTAGTACAGGTCCAAAAAGCCAATATAGTGTGTCTGGTTCTCTAAGATAGGTTTTATATGAGCAAAAAATTATTCCTCAGCAAATACGTGGTAATTATTAATTTCACTAATTCAGCATTGCAAACAATTTTTCAAATATAGCTAATTTCAAAGCATGCATAACCTTTTCTTCATCTTTTTCAACTTTTCTATTCATTTACAGCCCAGATCAATAAGACTAGATCATGTGTGTTCATCATATTTATGCAATTATACACATACACACAAATGCATTCATGCACTTCTCTGCTTTTACTTGTAGCAATTCCTGATAATCCCTTCCCCACTGCAACCTTCAGCAATCCACAGTGATTTTCAAGACTATGTTAAAAAAAAAATCAAGATTTCATGGGTCTTTGTCTGAATTAACAGAAAATTTAATGATCACAGGGAAATTTTAGAACACTATTAACATACAGCTGAAAGAAATAGTATGTGCGTTTAATTGGATATGGACATTTTGTCCCCCTATAAGATTCTATACTGGGAAGAAAATGCACTGACCAGAAGACACAAGTACTCCAGTGTGCTTAGCAATTAGGCTTTTAATGTAAATGCATTAGTTGTGCTTTTATGCAAATTATGCAGCTATGTATAAGGCATGGGGTTGAGTGCTTTGAGGGTAGATAAATCAGACATAGAATGTGACCTTAAAAACCCATCCAAAAGCCTTGAATGCAAAAATAAAGCATATTACATTACAGCTTGGTTTGGGGAAGATTAATCTGACAGCAAAAAGATACACTAAAGAAGAGAGCAAACCACAAGGGATCAGAAAAGTGTGCATTGCATCTTCCTGAATATAATATGTATGCCTAAATAGTGACTGAATGTAGGAGGGAAGAGAGGGGGCACAGTCAGTGCTGAGGTTTTCGGCCAGAGTGACTTGCACAGTGGCGATGCCATTACCAGAAATAAGAATCTTAAGTAGAAAAAGACCAGGATCTCTTTCAGAGAAGGAGGTTGATAGTGAAGTTGAAAATGGTAGTCAAAGTATGAGCATAGGTGATATCTAGAAACCTGACACCAGAGAGACTAGAACCAAAGAGATATAGGTGTGATTGAGAGGGAGATGGTAGTTGGAGCCAGAAGCTGGCCATTGCAGAGTCTGGAGGACAAATTGCTCCAGGATCAGTCCTTGGGGAACATCTTTGTTTAAGCAGGAGAATAGTGGGCAAGAGAAAGAGTGATGGCTATGATGAGATTAGAGAGGTAAGAAAATATTCAGAAATTGAATTCAGTCTCTTGTAATAGAACATGGTGGAAGATTATCTATCTGTCTGTTTATCTATCTATCTATCTATCTATCTATCTATCTATCTATGTCACTTTGCTGTACAGTAGAAATTGATACAACATTGTAAGTCAACTATAATTTTAAAATTTTAAAAATAAAAGCTAAAATGTTGTCAGCATGAGGCTATTTTAGTTAAATAGGTTTAAGCCTATGTAAAAAAAAGAAAAAGAAAAAAACAGGGGAGGAGTTAATTTCAAGAAAATGATTAATGAGAAATGTCAAAGCTGGAAAAGGGGAAAAATCAGAGTAGGAAAAATTACTGGATATGGTCATGTGTAGGTCATAGCTGATGGAAGATTAAAGAAGCAGTAGGATTGAAGTAAGGATTCTTAAGCGTAGAGAAATCTACGCATACCTTTGCAAAGAAAGAAAAAACTCCGTAAACTCAAAGGGAGAGCTTGGAGATGTGAGAGAACGGGAAGGAGTAGCAGTAGCAAGTGATGGGAGAGTGGGCTGCAATACACGAGGGATGAAGACACAGGTAGAGGGGGCCACAGGCGGCTAGCTGATTGAAGGCCTGACACATCAGATGGCCTTTTGCTTGTCAGGAAAGTGTGAAGTCAGGTTATGATTTACTGAGAAGTCAATCTCCCATGTGCATATAAATAACACGTGGTATTTCTTCTAGAACCTTAATAAAAGTGTTACACATCTACATTGACCCTAAATTCACTGTGACACCATCATGGCCTGTCAGGAGCTGTAATCTGAATCTGAAACCAGAAAAACTGAAGCCATCCTCAAAATATTTGGTGGAATGTCAATATGTCACTTATTCTATACCCGTCTACATTAAATAGATTTTACTGTAAGATTGAATATAATATTATTCCTGCTTAAAGTGACTATGCATTTTCCTTATCTTACACACTAGGCCCTGAAGGACTTGGTTTCACTGTGGTTACCAGAGATTCTTCCATACATGGTCCTGGTCCCATTTTTGTAAAAAATATTTTACCAAAGGGAGCAGCAATAAAAGATGGCCGCCTACAATCGGGGGACAGAATTTTGGAGGTAAGAATTAGAATGAATATCTTCCATGAAATATTTCTTGACCCAGTATTCTGTGATAATCTATGGGGAAAAGAATCTGAGAGAGATTGGATATGCATGTATGTATGACTGGGTCACGTTGTTGTACAGCAGAAATTATCACAACCTTGTAACTTAACTATACTTCAATAAAACTTAAAAAAAAATTAAAAAAATATTTCTTGGTGTTTAAGTATATAAACATATAAAGCTTTGAAGTCAATATATTGGAAACTGTACTTGTAGACAAGATAAGGACTTTAATTTGAAAACTAGTTAATGAATAACGTAACTTTGTAAGTCCTCAATAAGGACAGTGATATGAGGCCAAATAATACTGAAAAGTTTCCTTATCTCCTCTTTCTTACTTACACTTCATAAGGCCTCTGGGAAATTTGGGTCAAATCCACGAGCTCATCATATATTCAATTAGGGCTGAGAATTTAAAAGTCCCACTCAAGCCTTACTAAAGGTTTCTTTAATTTTCTCCAGGGGTGGGCCAGTCTGTCTCAGGTTGGTACATGCATATAGAGAAGTATTTGGAATACCCAAGCAAGAGTTTCTTTCTTTTTTTCTGATTTATTTTTGTTTGATAACATCATCTTCTTGGCTATTTATATGTTGTCAGTTTACCTTTTAAGAAATCATCTTCATTGAAACTGGCTGGTTCCATTTAACTTTCTTATAGCATGGAAGGAACACTTTAGCTTTTTATGTAGTTTTAGATCATGAAAGAAAATGTACGAGATGACTAATGTAGCCCCAAATTAAAATCTCCAATAATCTATGGTAAGGTGGTGACTATAATTTTCTAACCATGGAGAACACTGTACAATTATAACAAAAAAACTTTTATTCCTGCAGGAATTTACCATGTGGTAACGGTCCATCTCTGCTTTCTGTATTAGGCAGAAAATGGTACCAGTTAAGGATTTGAAATCAGCTTCCTTCCTACTTGATGAATCATTCTCTGGTATCTGTCAGTTTGATTTCCCCTTCATAAGAATGTGATGTCTTGGGAAAAACCGCTGATGACAATCACTGAATGTCTGAGACTGTCCAGCACCAAGAGTAATGATGGCTGTTATATGGCTAGTACTATAAACACGGTTGGTTTGGGCTCATATATTCAGTTTTCATCTTTTCCAGAGACTCATTGATTGAAGGGAGCCCATTTACTGCTTGCTTTCAGAAACCGTCTAGGGTGGAAGGAGATGGCAAGTTTTGTAATTGTGGCTGCTCATATGATTGCATGCATTAGGTAAATGGCAGAGATGTCACTGGCCGAACTCAGGAAGAGCTCGTGGCCATGCTGAGGAGCACCAAGCAGGGAGAGACAGCGTCACTGGTCATCGCCCGCCAAGAAGGAACGTTTCTGCCGCGAGAGCTGGTAATGTTCAGATCACAGTCTTACTGAATTTTCAATATGGAACTTAATACACAGTGAATTTATAGTTGCTAAGAAATGAGTTCTAAGTCATAGCCTTCATTTGTAAAACAAAACAAAACAAAAAAAAAAAAAACCGAATTACACTGGAAGTGTTTTGCCCCATTTAGAGTATCACTGTTTTAGGATGATGATGCAGTGAGTTATAAATGCAAATAGTGCTTCAAGTGTATCAATTCACACACCCTTCAAGGAAGCAGTTTAACAGTATTCAACTAAACACAGACAAGTATCATATGATATTGTTTATATGTGAAATCTAAAAAAGTGATGCAAATGAACTTATATGCAAAGCAGACATAAACAACAAATTTAGGTTATGAAAGGGGAAATGTGGCAGCAAGGAATGAATTAGGAGTTTGGGGTTCACATGTACACACTACTGTATATCCAGTAGATAACCAACAAGGACCTACTGTACAGAACAGAAACCCTACTCAATATTTTGCAATAACCTATAAGGGAAAAAAATCCGAAAATAAATATATATGTATGTAAATAAGCAGAAATTTAAACTGAAATATAACACACACATATACATAAACATTATATATACATTGAGTGTATGCTGTGGGCTAGGCACAACAGCACAACCAGAAGAAGCATTCATGGCCCTGCCTCAATGCAGTTTGTAGTCTCAAAGAAAATTAAAATACACCCAAGTTTTTAAAGTGATGATAAAGATTATGAAAGCAAGCTGCAGAGTGCTGCAGTAATATATAATAAGGGGATTTAACCTAGTCTTGAAGGCTGGGAAAGGCATCTCAAGAAAGAGAATTTCAGAAGTGTTATTAAAAATGTATACCCTTTGACCTCGTAACAGCATTTTTAGTAATTTGTCCTAAACTGATCATCAAAGATGTGGAAAAAATTCTTGTGCATTGATTTTTCTTTCTCATGTTCTATTTATTGTAGTGATATATTGAGCACTGTACAACCAAAAGGTATCGGTTAAATAAATAACTGGATAGCTTTGCAGTGAAATATAATAAGTACTTAAAATAGCATCTGTGAGGAATTAGTAATGTGTGAGAGAATGCTCATAGTGTATTATTAAATGAAAAGTTGGGTATAAAATGATAATGCAATATGATGAAATTACATTAAAAACCTTTTTTTAAAATAGCTGGGAGGAGGTGCATCCAGATTGTTGGGATTATGAAATCCATTTTCTCAATTTTTTTATAATGCACACATATTATTTATTCATTATTGAAATAGTTGAGGTTTTATAAAATTCAAAGAACTTTTATGGCCAATAATAAAGAGGAATAGATGTGATAAAAGGACTTTTAATTACCCTGTTGGGTTTTTATTTCCTTTGGATCTAGGTAAGAAATGACAAAGGCACATACGGGTAATAGGATAGGTTCCCAGAGTTAGATCATCACAACAGTGAGAGTTGTTGAGAAAACAGTACAGTTAACTTGAAAAGAGAAAGTTTAGGACACATGATAATTGCTATCACATATATAAAGGGTTACTGTATGAATTAGAAGGAAAAATTCAATCTCTTTCTTTAGGTAGTTTATATCTACTAATTTACGTATGTATTAATTCAACAAACAAGTTACTAAGCATACGCCGTGCACTAAGTGGGAGGTTCTGGGGATACAAAAATAATTAAGACTGGGAGTTCTCTTGTGGTGCAGTGGGTTAAGGAGCTGGCATTGTCACCGCTGTGGTTTAGGTCACTGCTGTGGCACAGGTTCAGTCCCTGGCCGGGGAACTTCCATATGCCAAGGGTGCAGCCAAAGAAAGAAAGAAAGAAAAAAAAACTAATTTCCTGCCCTAAGTGAGCCTATTCCAAAACAAATAGTTGGAAGTGATAGTGTTTTGAGCGCTTTCTAACTGTTGGAGCTGTCCAAGAAGGAAATAGGTTGTTTAGCACCCTGAAACAGAACCATCCTCACCAGCTGTCAGAGATGCTCTAGAAACATGTCTCCCATTCATGAGGTGATAAGATTAGATAACCTCCAAGATACCTATTCTGAGCTTAATATTCTGTTACATGTGTTTATATTCATGTTTGAATATACAGCCTTCCAGAATTCCCTCTCATATATTAATGCTCCTTCGCACTGGCCAAAGGAAATCCTTCTCCCCATGCTTCTGTATCAGGGGGTTTCCTTATGATCCTTTCTTCTCTTTCCCATCATCTTACCCATTCTTCCTCTTGTCCTATTGTATGCCTTGAGAAGATCTGTGGTAGGATAAGGAAGGGAAGATGAGTCCCCACCTTCTTTCCGCTATCTGACTCCTCCATACCCAGCCATTTCGGAAGTCAGAATCTTGAGTTTTTACCTCATCACCTCACTGAAGCTCCTTACTCCTCTTAAAGAGACATGCTGTCAAAACTGGACGTCTAGATTCTTTTTTCTCTGAATTCTAATGGATGCTTTCCCTCAATCTTTTATTTAGCCAGAGACTTGTGTATTTCTCTGCAAGGGTCAAAGTGAAAAGAAGCAATACAAATGGGGGCAGCATGGATGATACCAGGAAGCCCTTAGGTTACTGGTGATGAAAACCTCAGTAGGACTATGTACTTGTTTCAGGGACAGGAGAACAAGGAACTAAGTTTTGACTGTGTATTCTGTTAAACTGTGATCCTGGGAGAAGTAAAATCCTGCCTAGGAAGATAAAGATTCCAGGCAGGCCCTAGACCCACAAAAGAACCCAACGGCAGAGCTCCAGCTTGGAACTCAAGCCCTCATGAGTCCCTGGTTCCCCATATAACAGTTATTTAGACCTCTTTTCCATGTGTCCTCTAGAATTCCCAACTGCATAGCTAATTCTTTCCTCCTGGAGGCTCTCCCCTTCCCTTCTTCTCCCCTCCACCCTTCCACCCCATAAGGAAGAAGAGGATGTCGGTCTTATTCCAGTTTGAAACTCTGAATGCATTTTCAATCAGACAATTAAATCTAGAAGTTTGCAAAGGGAATAATAGAAATTTTGGACTAAAGGGAGCTGAAAGAATCAGTGAGTCCAGCTCTACTTTTGCAGTTGAGAAAACGGAGGCTCAGGGTTGTTGAGTAACCTGTCCATGGGCTCATAGTTAGCAGGAACAAGATGCCTAGATTTCTTAGCACTTAGCATCATCTCTGAAGCTCACACTATTGTGTGGTTTGGAGAAGATTATAAAATCATTCTGAGGCTCAGTTTCCCCATCTGTATCACTAGATTGCTGTGAGGATTAAAAGAGATAATGCCTGCAATGTTCTTAGTGTTGCTTCTGGTCAGGTATTGGTATTCAGTATGTTTTGGCTATAGCTATTTCTTCTGAAACATTACAGCTTTTGTACTGTAAGGACAATATTACTTAAAGTCAATATTACACTTTATAGGCATTAATTTATGCAGGCTTACCTGGGACTAACCACTATTTTAACACTGTTTTCTTTTTCATTATTTTAAAATGTATCCTGGTATCCCAAATACTGAATTAGAAACAAAATTTGTCTAACCAACCAAATTTACAAGTCAGACAGTTTATATATATTATTTCACTGTTACTTAATGTAATTTAATGACATTAGATTTCTAGCCAAGAAAGTGACATCATAGGCCAAGCCCACCAGGGAGCATATTAATTGTGCAACTATGAGATTATGAGTGAAAATAAATTTTTTGTTCTCATCAGTTTTCATGTTATACAAAATTTGGTGGGCATTTAGTTAGCATCCATTCTCTTAGAATTTTCTGGCAAACAATCTCTTTTAAAAATATGTGACTTCTATCTCTCCAAAGATGTGGGCTCTTCTTTGTAACCACAGCAAAGCTAGGGCCTCTGAGGCTTACAAACACTTAAGTAATGTGGACCCAGAATCTTTTTTTTTTTTTTTTTGGAGAAATACAAAATAATATTTTTCCAGCCCAAATACCTGTCTTGAATGCTAAGTAGTGGGAACCATGCAGAAGTTTAAAGAGAGGTCATGTTTGGTATGCTTGGGCTATTTCAGTGAGAATTATTCAGAGTGTGGCATTGGACTCTTTGAAAGCACAGAATGAAGAAGAGCATGCAATGTGATATATCCTTGTATTTTTCTTTAAAAAAAAAAAATTGAAGGTGGTATCATTTCCGGTCCCTTCTTCCCTTATCATGATTGATGCACACACTTGACTTTCCATTGAAAATCTGGCAGGATGAAGGAAGGACAGCACTTCCTGCCTTTGTCTTGTTCTATCTCCTTTGTAGAAAACAAACTGTGTTTATTGGTTTCCTGTTCTGAACTATCCTCTCTCTTTTGTTAAGTCGTGCTCTTTCATGAGCTCCATACCCTCTTCACAGCGCTGCTTTCTGCCTCTCTGCTGACAGTTAAATCTTCCTTACATCCTTGTTATCATTAGCTTCCTGTAAAGTCTTAACACTCACAGCCAAGGGAACCTGTGGTCAGCAGTTCCACAGGAAATCCCGATATAGGATGTTCTCTGGGATGTGACCTTCTGTCATTCCAAAGGCCTCCACATCCATTTCCTGGTCACTTCTCCTGACTTACCACATAAAAGAACTGGGGCTGAATTCTTACTTGCTGGTCCATCATCTTATATTTGCTTAGCATCATCTCTGAAGCTCAACTTTTGTCCTCACACTATACCTCCCTGAACGATTTGTATTGCAAGTATAGTGGCACGGTTAGCCAAGCTTCTTTCCATCTGTGGCAGGCTGGGTTGAAAATCACACGAGAGGCGTTTATGTAATGACATCATCAATATTTAGCTTTTTCTAATGTCTTTACCAAAAGAACTGTGCTTCAAAGGTAATCTCTCCAGAATCCCAGTCTGGAAGATCGTTTGATGTTCTCATCCCCTTACTAGGTGAAAGTTTATTAAAAAGGTGTTCACATAGGAACATTTTTACAAAAGGGACTTGGAGAGTAGTGTCGGTAACAGAACTGGAAGGTGAAACTGCTGTATCTGCATCTGAAATAAAAGCCGTGCTCCTTTTTTGGTGCTTTGTTTGGTCTCTTCTGTAAGAGACCTGGACCTCAAGTTCTTTTCCATCCTTGACTCCTAAAATCCTTTTTGTCTTCTGCAGAGTGTCAATAAAGCTGTCTTTCCATTTAGAAAAGATCCTACAAAACTAAAGATTTTCTATCCCATGTTTTTTTTCAAAGTGCTTCAGAGAAAGAGGCTGTGTTATTTACCATGTATGTGCATGTACGAGTACGTGTATGTGGCACTCTTCTTTCACTGGGGAAAAAAGAACTCCTCTGCCATTCCATTGTTAACCTCTTTAATGTTTCCTGTTCTGACCTGCTGCCTTATCTTTAAATTATCCTGAAAATCTCAGCAACTCCTGGTGGGTAAAACAAGCTGAGAAAATTTCAAATGTATTTATAATTTCTACCTGCCAAGTTTGCCCGTTATTAAGTGCTGGCCTCTGCAAGGGGGATTAACTGTATTGCAAGCAAGCGAGTTGCTCCTGCCTGGCGTGACTGAGATCCCAAAGTTAGCCATGTTTGTCATGCTGATCTAACCTTCATGCAGAAACATTGCTTTTGCTGAAGGGAAAAAAAAAACGATGCACGCATGCGTAGAGGCTCCCTTAATAGTTGCTGAGATCAGTGTATTCAAACATGACTGTATTTACTAGACTCAGTGACAGCCTTAGCAAATGACATTCAGTCTCAGCCCCTTCATAGTTTACTCTCTCTTTTTCTTCCGTTTTTTTTGTTGTTGTTGTTGTTAGGGCTGCTCCTGAGGCATATGGAGGTTCCTAAGGGTCCAAATGGAGCTATAACCACTAGCTTATGCCACAGCCACACCAGTGTGAGGTCTGAGCCTCATCTGCAACCCATAACACAGCTCATGGCAACGCCGGATCCTTAACCCACTGAACGAGGCCAGGGATCAAACCTGCATCCTTGTGGATGCTAGTTGGGTTCGTTAACCACTGAGCCACGATGGGAACTCCATACTCTCTCTTCTTCTTGAGCTAGAAATTCACACCTTCCTATGTCAAATTATTTAGCATCATGAATCATGCAAGAATTTGAGTTTGAAATCTTAGATGAACCTCATTTAGCTGATATATTATTTTATTCCCTTTGGCTATTTGATTCAAGTAATTCTATGCTTAATTAACCAAGGTACTTAAGGAAGAATGAATATTACAGTGGTTATTTGTGGATAAGTAGCAGAAATTGAAGGATGATTTCAGAATTTTTCTACCTAAACCAAAGTGCAAGAGTTATGTTTTAAAATTTGAATAATTATGCAAAAAATAGAAGGCATGGCTATATTTTAGAGCTTCTTCAAGTCACTCAGTTCTTTCTGTTTGTTTTTTTGTTTTTGTCTTTTTGGGGCCATATGCATAGCAGATGGAGTTTCCCAGGCTAGGGGCCAAATCAGAGCTATAGCTGCTGGCCAGTGCCACAGCCACAGCAATGCCAGATCTGAGCCATATCTGTGACCTAAATTATGTCTCACGTCAATGCCGGCTCTTTAACCCACTGAGTGAGGCCAAGGATCGAACCTGCCTCCTCATGGTTACTAGTTGGATTCATTTCCACTGAGCCATGATGGGAACTCCCAAGTCACTCAGTTTTGTGACCTCGGATGGAATCCTTGCTGAGATAGGCCTCCATTTCTGCCTCATTCTACAATCATTTCCATTTCCTTCTTACTGAATTTCTGGTAAACCAGTAGTCCAGGCTCTGCAACTCCAGAAAACAGTAGGATGTGTCCCTGTCCTCAAGAATCTTCAAGCCCATAAAGAAAAAAGGAGTGATGTGTTGATCAAATTATAGAAATAAAGTGTGACAGAGATTCAAAGTTGGGGACTAAAAAAACCTATAAGAACATCCTGATATTTGAGAAGTCTTGATGATTGAGTAGGATTTCAAACTGCTGAGCTACCAGGGTGGGGGGTGGGGGGGAATAGCATCTTCAAATACTTAGAGACTGGAAAATACAAAGTATATTAAGGAGATAGTAAGCTGCCCAATCTGGTAAATTACTGAGCAAGGGACCAACCTAAGGAATAGTCTTGTTCAGTACGGATGAGGACATATTAGGGTACCTGCTAGAAACTATTATAATTTATTATACTATAGTGATTAAAAGCTTGGGATCTGGATTAGTCATACCTGAGTTGAATCCTGCCTCTCACACTGACTGGCTAAATGGCCTTGATGAATTTATTTCCCATGCCCCATTCTTCATCGCCAACATGAGAATCAGATTATTGTCTGTGTGAGAGACTATTTGTTAGCATTAAATGAGATGCATGGGTAGTACTTAGAACAGGGCCCGTGAAAAGGGACTCAGCCAATGTTACTTGTTATTGTCATCACTGCTTCTCTGAGAGATATTAAGTGCACAGTGAGGGCTTTCCACTCACTGGAAATGGAGAGGGATGTGAGATAGAAAGAGTTGACTCTAGCATCCGATAGATGTTGAGAACAAGGAGTGGGATATGCCAATACTCCCCAAATTTTGAGTTTAGATGTCTAGAGATAGCCTTAGAATATATATAGGCAGATTTGGAGAAGAAAACAATTATTTTTGTCCTAGAATTACATTCCTTTAGTAGATCCCAAGCTATGGGTCAGTGAAAATCAGCATTTTTTCCTTACCCCTGCTCTCTAGCCATTCCAAACTTTTTTTTTTACTTATTGAAAAAGTTACCAGGGCCCATTCCTTGCCAAGTATTTGCTGTGAGACTTCCTTCTATTTAGGTCACCCACTCCTTTCCCTTTCACTGTACTATTTAGGACACCCCCTCCTTTCACTTTCCCTTCAACAGGTTTACTTACAGAGCTTCCTTGAACCCTCAGATCTAGGTTATGGAGCCCCACTTATTTTTCCATTCATATTCAGAACTCCCCTCCCCATATCTCTGAATCACCTTAAGAACTGTAGACAAAGAGCACTTGAGGCCCAGTTTGACTCACGGCCTTGGAGAACAGATTTGTGGTTGCCAAGTGGGAGGGAGTGGGATGGACTGGGAATCAGGGGCTAATAGGTGCAAACTATTGCATTTGGAATGTATAAGCAGTGAGATCCTGCTATATAGCACTGGGAACTCTATCTAGTCATTTGCGATGGAGCATGATGGAGGATAATGTAAGAAGAAGAATATATATACATATATATATATATATATATATATATATATATGTGACTGGGTCACTTTGCTGTGCAGTAGAAAATTGACAGAACACTGTAAATCAACTATAATAGAAAAAATAAAGATCATTATAAAAAAAAGGGAGTCCCAGTTTGAGAGTCTCATGGGACTGAATCCCTGCCTCACAATCTTACACAACCTCTCTATGCCTCAGTTTCTTCATTTGTCAAATAAGGATGATATCAGCACCTATCTTGTAGGGTTGTTGTGAGAATTAGTTGAGAATAGTAGCTAAGAGGTGGTAAGTGTCAAATAATGTTAACTCCTGTTGTTATTTCCTATGCTTGGTGCACACTGTCGGCTCAGTAAATGTTTGCTGACTGAATAAGTGAAAGCTATGTATTATTAAATAGATGAAATAGGAAGCTGGAGAAGGTATTGCTAAAAGAGCTGTTGCCCCTGATCTATATCCAATCCATATCTAATCCATTATCCATCCTGCTATAATCATCTTATACCAAATAAAAAATATGGAGAGATTTTCCTAGAAATCAGGGCATTAGCACGTTCTAATTACACACAAGACAATGAGGATAGGAATAGTTGGTATCAAATGTAAATAAGAGTTTAGATAGTTTATCTAGATTATTATCATAATCTAGTTGTACAGTTTACTTGTAAAGACATAAAAACCATAGATATCAGTACCTTTTATCTGAAAACCTTCAAGGTATTTTTGAAGTATTAAAAATATTTCAAGTACTTTTAAAATCTTTCAGTCTCGGCTACAGTAACTTGTTAGACAAATGGTCTTCAAGCGTGATCGCAGCCTAGTGGTAGAGCATCACCTGAGAACTTATTAAACATGCAAATTCTCAGGCTCCCTCCAGACCCAAGAAATCAGACAATCTAGGGGTGGGGCTCAAAGCTGCATTTGGACAAGCTCTCCAGATAGTTCTCATGCTCCCTCAAATTTTAGGACTGTTGGAATAGTGGTTTAATTGTAAAGAGTATAAGGCCTATAGGGCAACTTGTTGACTGAAGCTGACTAGTTTCAATAATTGCATTTTCAACTTTATCTTTCTATTCTGAAAACAATTTCTTGCTTGGGGAAAAGTATTCGGTGACAATTTCAAGCCCAACTGAGTTGCGTCTCTTTGGCCATGTGCCCCTCATTTTGGCAAAGGGCCAGTGCTGAGTGCAATCCAGTTACTCAACTCAATTACACCTGATTCATTTAGGCAAACTCAATTGTACTTGACTTTTTCAGGCCCAACTCGATTGTGCTTTAAAATTTCCACACTCAATTTGATTGTGCTCAAAATGTGTTACGTGCCACCTTGTAACTTGTAGATTTAGACACATACCAAAGGGAGATAACTTGTAGGGAAGCTTAGAAGATTGGGTTATTGGTATTTGCTCGCAGTTACACTTACTGTTCCTTCCTTTACCCTTTATCTCCAAGACAGAATGCTGTAAGTGAGGTGTGCTCCACTGGCCCAAGGCACTGACCACACTCCATCATCCCCATCCTGCTGGGTTGAATTCAGGTCAAAGTTTGCAGAGCTCCTAAGAAAGTAATCCTCTTCTACTGTCACAGAGCCCCTCAGCTTAGTTGTTCCTATTTATCTCATTTTAGAGATGGGGAAAATGAGGCACAGAGATATTGTGCCTTACCGTAATTTACCTTGTTTGTCAAAAGCAGAAATCGTTTTAAGGGAAGATGTCTACCTGACCTAGATAAGCATCATACCTTCTCACTTGTGCTCTGTGTTAAAAGACCAGACCCTTAATCTCTACCAGTTTTTAAAATGCGTTCAATAACCCACAAGGCTGAGGGACTATTAGTCCTTTGCTGCTCCCTGGGAAGTACTCATACCTAAAAGAATTTGACTGAACCCTTGTCAGCAAAATCTAGTCTTGATAAAATAGATGATGATAAATGCCCTGGTTCAGCATTATTAAAACAGATGGAGGAAGTGCTGGCCATTTTGCCCAGTTGTATGGCTTCCAGGTGTCAGAATGAAAATACTTAATGGCTTTTATCACAAGGCTGGTTTTATTGGAGATTAGAAGGTGGTGCAAGGCGGAGTGTTCTATGCTGAAAAGAAGCTCTTGTGACATTTCAGAGGACTAGGGCCTAATTACATTCTCTTGCAAAGTTAAGGATGTCATAGTCTCACGGCACAAGACATATGTCTTATTAGTGGCTACTGTGGTCATGATTAGGCTTCCAGAGGCTAGGGAAAAAAAAAAAAAAAAGGAGTTTTCTGAATATACATGTTTAAGTAGCTAAGAAAAAGGAATATTGTGACCAACCACAAACTATATCCTTCTTATTATCCAGTTAGCCAAATGTTACCAGTAATTCATGCCAGCTGTTGATATGGAGCAGCTGGATAAGAAGGTGGTTGCAAAGCTCTGGGGTGACCTTGATTTGCTTAATTACCCCATGCCTGTGATCAGTACATTTGTTAAGGTCCCTTTGGTGTAAGATAAGGAAACTCATTCGTTTTGTAAAGGATATTGGAAGATTAAGGTGGGGGGAGGACTGCCTTTAATTGATTGTGGTGGAGTTTTCCAGCTGTTATCAAAGTAAATACCACACATGTGAAACTGCCACAAGAGTCCGTTTCATTTTGAACGTATACTGAGAGGTTTGAACATGTTTCATCTGCCTGCTTTTCAAGAAAATGTGTGATCTTTATCATTAAAGAATATCAGCTTAAGATTGTTACTTTTTTTCCTAAGGACTGATAAAACAGAGATAGACACTTAAATAACAGTCTGTTGCCACTTACCTCTTCTCATGCCCCATCCCCAAAGATTCTCTGGGCAATGACTTTTAAATATGTTCTCATTATTTTTAATGAGCGTGCAGAACGTATGAGGCATAATGCACCAGTAGATAGGTGCCCTTTTACTGAACTTGTCGAATATAATAAAACATTGAAGGAGTTAAGATGCACTTTTCTTTAAGATATTATAATTATTTAAATGAAGACGCCCAAGCACAAATCACATACTGTTTAATTCCTGTTGCTGCCTAAAGGAAACCCCATCCCAGTCTTAGTTCTCTCTTTAAGAAAAGAATGTTTTATCACAAATGTTAAAAAGACAAAAGAACATTTAATATTGTTATGTCTCTTTAAGTTTACTCTTCTTTAAATCTGCCCTGATGGCAGGATATTCAATTATAAACGAGTTCAGTTATGTTTCCTGGCTACTTATTGAGTTATATGAAGGACTTTTATCACTGAGTCTTTCCGTAATTAATTCTTTGCATTTCTTAGCGGCTTAGGACCTAAGGAAGGATTGTTTAACAGTTTAAAGTGTTTCCATTGCCTTATATTTCTTCTTTATCTTCTGTTCCTTCTTCTCTCCTTTTCTTTCATGCCTTTCTGAAAGCAAATGACACTCGGTATGGTATCTCTCAATTGCAGAATATTTTTATTTCTACATTACGTTTAAATACCAGGTGGTGATGAAGAGGCAGGTAATAGTACATTACATTAAATTACATTAAAATGCCAGGTGGCAGATGAAGATGGTAGTAGAATGGAGAAATATATCATTCCCAGGAACAACACTGCCTCTTCTTGTTAGTCTTTATGGCATAAACATTGGAACCTCCGGCTCCTGGTTTATGGAACTGTCAGCCTTTGTACCCTGCAGGTGAGGTGCAGACTTTAAGCCTGACTCTCCTTTCTAGCAGCTACGTGGTTCGTCTGTAGACTCTTGACTTCCCATTGGAGGGGGAAAAACACACAGAAACAGACAAGCAAAAAAAAAAAAAAAAACCCAGAAAATGGTAACACACAAAAACACCCAACCAAAACACCTACCATGGCACCAAATGCCTCTCGTCCATGATAGTCAAAGAGAAACTGACAGTCAGGAGAATTATCTTCTGGCGCCTCCATTTCCCTCTATTTCTGGGTCCTCACTGATGATAACAGGACCCAACTGTTCAACAAATACTTATTGAACGTCTATTCTTTCCAATCTAGCGGATCAAATACTTATTGTTTACTTGTGCTAGATGTTGTTCCAGGCAGTGGGTGTTCTAAGATGTCCTAAGTTGTGATGCCTGAACTAAGGGAGCTTCCGGACACTGCTTAGTGCTGTTAGAGAAACAGGATAAGAATATGGTAGAGTACCTATCATCTGTGGGAAAAGCTACTGGGAGGAAAATAGGTGTGCACATTTAAGGAAGAAGCTGAGAGATTAAGAGTGGACTGGGAGTTATAAAAAGAAAGATGTTAATAAGGGTTTTAAAATCATGAAAAATTTCATTTGTGAAGTGGGATTTTGGTTGGGCCCTAGATATATTCAAAGCAGCAAGGCGGATAAAACTTCAGCAAAACAGAAGCATGAACCAAGACTGGAAGGAAAATTGAGGGAAAGAAAAGAATAGAGAAAAGAAACATCTTGGTTATAGTAATATTGTTGGCTACTTATGCTATCATATGAGCAAAATTTGCAAGTCTATAAGAAGACCATTTCTAGGGATAATAGAGAATATTTTTCACATGTGAATTTAAGATCTCTTTGATGCCCTCTTTTATAAGGTCTCTGTTTCTAAGTTCTGTGTTTGGGCTTATTCATGTAGCTTAGCTCTAACTGGAGCATCTGCTGGGCTGGAAAGTCCAAGATGGCCTCCCTTACAAGGACGCTCAGTTGATGCTGGCTGTTGAGTGGGGCACCCTGGTTCTCCTTTCATGTGCCTTCTCATCCTCCAGAAAGCAGTATATCTTCCTTACATGACATTTTCAAGACAGTAAAAGCAGAAAATGCAGGGATCTTAAGGCCTAGCCTTACAAGCTGCATAGTGTTACTTCTGCTCCATTCTCCTAGTCAAAGCAAGTTAACACGGCCAAGTCAAGATTCATGAGAGAGGTGAAGAGATTCCACATTTGGACAGAAACATCTGCAGTCACATTTCAAGGAGGCAGCATTCACTGCGGCCAGTATTACAACTTCTCACATTAGGTTAGGAAAGTTGGAGAGTACACTCTTCTGTAGCAGGATGTGTATTGTTCAGGGATGTAAGATTCAGCTATTGGCCCAGGACTTCTGGATGGTTGAGTTTTTAGAAAGGCCATTGCACCTCTTGGGTCTTATCTTCCTAAATTTTATCCACAAAAATTTCATTGATTTATTGCTCAGTAAAACTAGAGTGCAAGGGATACAAAAGTGGCTGAGCCATTCCTCTTTCCCTTCTTTGCTATTGACCACTATTTTAACCATGGCATTCTTTTTTATTCTTTTTAGGGCTACATGTGCAACATATGAAAGTTCCCAGGCTAGGGGTCAAATTGGAGCTGCAGCTGCTGACCTATGCCACAACCACAGCAATGTGGGATCCGAGCAGCATCTGCGACCTACACCACAGCTCACAGCAACACTGGATCCTTAACCCACTGAGCGAGAGCAGGGATCGAACCCACTTTCTCATGGATACTAGTCAGGTCTATTACTGCTGAGCCACCATGGGAACTCCCTAACCATGATCTTCTTGCTAAATATAAATTTCTATCCATATTCTGGATATTTCTCTCCATAGATGAGGGATAATGCCTTTTCCTTTTTTTCTCTTGCCTTAAGTAGAAATTTATTCTTCTGCAGGAGATACCCAGGATCTGGATTGGGGGCTGGGAGTAAGAGTTCGGTTGTGCAGATAGTGATAAATGAATGAGTACTAAAATTATCAAAAAAAAAAGTAAGTTGATGGTAAAATGGGAGAATACTTTCCTTGTCTATAAAATGGGGAGACTGAGCTAATTCTCTTAGATCTCTTCCTACTGGAAATTATATTCCATGCATCAAATCTTGGCATAACACTTCATATAGACAGTGCCTAAATTATTAATGATCTGTTTACATAAATGAGCAACAGGAGTCCACCTCTGAGTGTTTGTTCCGCGGTTCAGAATGCCCTGGGAGCTTATGACCTAAAGAAAGCTTTTTCCTAAGTAAATGTAGAGCTAACAGATTGTCAACAGATACCTTTCTCCTGGCCACCTTTCCCACCCCCTGCCATTGCGGCGCTTGTTGCCAGAGTAGTTAGTAGACACAGATGGAGCCCTTCTTTCAATATTCTCCTGACAGCATCATGGCAATGGGTACCATTAGAGACTTACTCCCACAGCCAGCTCAGAAGAAAATGTGTTCCTTCTTTCCTAAATTGTAAATTCAGGCATATTTCCCCATAGAACATTCTTAAATACAGCCCATCCAATAGAATGTAAATTACCATATACTGTTGTGTTTTGGAGATACTGTGGAGGGAACAAACCATGTTGGCTTGTTGAAACCTGACCACAATTTACCAGGATTTCTTTTGAGAAAAGGAAAAAAAAAAAGTTGAATTCCAAGAATCGAGTTTACCAACAAACTTACAGCATACAACCTGTTTTCTAGCTAGAAATTGCCTTGTCTGTGCTCACGGTCGCAGTTTATTTAAAGCTTATTTCCATTGCACATAAGGAATAGTGAATGAATTATGAACACTATTCGTCAATGTTTTGGCCATCCTTAATGAAATAAAAAAAGAATCTTTGAGTTCTGGATCCCTCTGCTAAAAAAATATGACTATGCCAACACTAGCAACTTGTTGAAAACTTGGCAGATATTTTCCATGTAATTATTAATGCAAGCCACCTCAATTCCTCTTGGGTGCTAGACAGGTTGAAAATAAATTATATAAATAAATATTACTGTAATTATTAACTTGATAATTTTATGTGCTATGTAGGCATGCAAGAAAATCAAACCAAGATGAAGGCTGCTGTAGTCATTCACAGCGAGGATGTATGCGACAGTGACTTATTCCTCATACTGTAAAGTGTCCTAGATCCAACCTTGTCTTTAGATGCATAACTGAGTATGATTGTATATATGGAGTTTTTCATGGTGGTTAAGTTAATAACATGCCACTATAATTTGTGTACCTCTGAAAGGGAAAACCAAATGATGTGCATCCTGGTTGGGAAGAAAATAGGGGCAAAATACACAAGCTAGAGGCTTTCCTTTCCTTTTTTTAAGCCCATTCTTTGCAGTCAAACAGCAGTTCAGAGGTTCCTCTTTTAACCTGTAGGATTTCTTCAGAAAAGAATACTGATAGCATGTAAATGTCTTACTTCCTTCACAAACCTTTGAAAATGCAACCCAAAGATTGTGTTGCTCTCACCCTCAGCTCTCAGAGGCTCTCGAGGGAGTTGTCTTGGCTTATCAGACTGGAGCAGCCAGGCAAGGGCAGCCTGCACATGGAAAGGCCGGGGGCAGTGGAGTGGTCAAGGCCATTGGGCAGGTAGTGAAAGGCCTCTGGCTGTGTTAAACAAACGCAGTTTCCTTCCTGCCTTCCGCAGGAGCTAATTTTGTTTTTCACTGTTCTTCGGGTATAAGAACAATAAGGATTCATAAGGCCATTCTGCCTGAGAGGAGATGTGCATTAGATTATCATAAATCCACAGATAAAAAGTGCAGTGGTCAATGAGGACAGGCATTCTTGGATGAAATAAAAGGTTTAATTGAAAGTACTGTCCCAGGGGAAAGACAAGATTGAGCGTGCTATTGAGTCGACATTAATTACCATAGACCAGAGAGTGAAGAAAGTAAAAGGAAGCCATTCTTTTTTTTTTTAAGTTCCCAAATCTATTTCTCTTTAAGAAGAGATAGGAGATTATCCAAATGCTAATTATAGAATGCTAAGGGGGGAAAAAGTGAATTTTTGCACACAGTGTCTGCGAACATATATTATAATTTCTTAAGACATTGCAAGCTGAATTTTCTGTTAGCACAGATATTTTTGTTAGAAGTTAGAGACCTGGACAGAGTACAAAGTGTACTGATGCTGAATAATTGTTAAAATTGATATATATCTATTGTGTTGAGTTACGGCGTATTAGTAAATGATTTACACTTATTCATAACTATAGAATGTTGTTGATTCTTTGATTATGTCTCTCAACTTGTTATTTTTTTTTTTTTTTTAGTAGGTTGGTTTTTCATTCTACAATGTAACAGAAAAAATAATAAGTTTGAAGAGGGGTCTGAACATACCATCCCTATTAAACACTGGATGGTTTGCTTTGTGTCACTAAGATATGGCTGCCTGTGTAAATCAGTCATATTTGTTTAGCCAATGCCCTGCTTTTGATGTGATTAAAACAATGAGATGAACTCGACATTCACAGAGACAAAGGGTGAGATCAAGGACTGCCTTAACTAGAAAAAAATTGGTCAGGTGTCTCTTTAACTAGTCATTTACATATTTGAATTATGACTTTGAGACTTCTTTCAGGTCAAATGGAGTATAAAATCTATTCTGGATTATCTGTGCCTAGTGTGCAAAGGATATGAAAAGACAAAGACAGGGAGATAAATATTTTGAGTGTTTTCCTTGGTGTTTTACACAATCCTGCCCAAATTAGTTAAAAAAAAAACTGTCAAAGCAACTTTTAGTTTATCTGCTTTTCAGTTTTATTTAGAATAAATGAGTGTGCTCGGTAGGTGAATTTAAACTTTTCAGCCAGTTGTTTAGGAGTGGATATAGACACAGTCTTAGTTTCAGATGTGGAAAATTGCTTTTTTAGGGTTAATTTGGACAGGGTAGTTGCCAAATAGTACCACCTGTCATAATAAAGAAGAAGTGAGTGACAGGTTTACTCCACCCCATACCAAAACTCAAGAGCGGATGTGGTGATCAGATGAGCCAAAATAAATGTAAGTTCTTAGGAACATTTGCAAGCTATTTTCTTGCACAGCTCAGCCCTTCATTGGCATCAAAAGGCAAACAGGTTGTGACTGAGCTTAGCACTATTACAGAAATGAGAAAGTGAGAGCTCTCTGTTGCTAAAGAGAGCCCAAACACACCACCCAATATTCCAAAATTCCGTTTGATGATGGTAGTGTTAGTGGGCTATGTTACAAAATATTGGAACTTAATTAGAAATTTTAAATTAGCTTTTAATATTAATAAAAATGTGGTCCATTTGAGCTACAATAGAAGAGCTAACTGTTACAGTACTTGTTGGCAGTGCTCTTTAAATAGTATTCACTTACTATTGAAGACATACATTGGGATATGTGCTAGTGGCACAAATAGAAGTGGAAATGGTCCTTGCTGTCCTTGAATTCTTTAAAGATTTATATAATCACAAATAACCATACTATACTGTGATTAGTGCTATAATTTAATTATGTATAGAGACCCAGATGAGGGCCCAGCCACAGAGGGCAGAGGACAATTGAGATGGGCTTTGGTAGGTATGTAAGAGTTTACAGTGGGTGTCAAAGTGGGAGAAGGGGAGGGAGTAACTTTTAGGTAGAGAAATTCTGCCTTAAAATTAAAACAAGCTCTTTGTTAACAAGTGACTAATTAACTTCAATTCCATCTAACAAGCATGCTGGAAAGTTTAGGTTAGAAGTGTTAAAACAATGCTTTTACAGAGAAAATGCATGACACAACTGTCACTTTTTTTTTTTTTTGGCCTTGTAATGCCATTATTTCAATAAGGGCATTAAAGCAGGGAAGCGTCAACAAGATAATTTATGAAGTCATCCTCTAACAAGTATTTTTTATGAAGTCATCCTCTAATGCTTTTTATACATATGCATTCTATTGAATACTAAAGTGGATTCAAATTTGAATTAAAGGAGAATTTCTGCCTTTGGTGAGATCACAGTAGTTACAAGTGGAATTGAAACAGGCACACTAGCAAATAATTAGAAGAACAGAAACAAAGTGATTATAATCATAAGAATGGGAAAGGCAAAAAAAATGGGAATTCAGAGGAAAGCAAATTGTTTTCCCACTGATAAAATCAGAGCAGGGAAAGTAGCTTACACACTGGGATACAAAATCTGGGTGTTTGGAAATACTGAGTAGAGTCTTTGATTCCATTATACCTTCACTGTAAGATTTTTTTAAGGTGAAAATAATTTCTGCACTATACACACACACACACACACACACACACACACACACGAAATAAAGATTTTTTTCCTTATGCATGATTTCATTAAGTGTCATCAGAAGTGTAAGTCTGTACCATTGGGAAAATGCTTAACTGAAAATGTTCATTCACTCATTATGTTTTGATGATTCTTCATTTTTCATGTATCGGCAAGTAAAAATGGACCTTTTTAAAAAAAAAATCCATTATTATTTTTTTCAAAAATTAATTCCTTAGGCATGAACTGAACTGAAATAGTCCTTGTTTGGTCTTTGAGGCATATTTGACTTTGTTGGAAAATGAAGATCCATTAGTTCAGGGAAGAAAGAAGTCCTGCTAAACCTCCATCTAGGGAAATATTGATTGGAAGCATGCTGAACTTTTAAACTTCTTGTAATTACACACTGATTTTACAGGAATTAAGGCCATAGAAATTGCTCCCTTACCCTTGTCCTGCCTTCCTGTATATATATAACAGCAAAGGAGAAGAACATTTGGAAGATGAATACTGAGGAAGAAGAATGTAAAGTGGGAGACAGTTTTCAGCAGCACAAGCCATTTATGTAGGGCTCTGGGGCCACCTGAAGAGGCCCTCTTAGGAACCTGGCAGAAAACAGTGCAGGGATGTAAGAGGCGGATCTCCCCAGATCTAGGCTACCTACTTCCCCTGACTTGAGGCACCTCAGAGACCCAGAAGCCACTCAGAGGTCCAGACTATATGATGGTGTCTTAGTCTGTTACGGCTGCTATAACAGTACCACACACTGAAGTCTTATGACAGCGGAGACTTATTTCTCCCAGTTCTGGAGGCTGGAAGTCCAAGGTCCAGGTGCCAGCCTGGCCAGGTGAGAACACTTTCTGGGTCTAAGACTTCTTCCTGTATCTTTATATAGTAGAAAAGCTAGGGGACTCTGATGGGTCTCTTTCATAAAGGCACCCGTACTGCTCATGAGGGTGCCATCTTCATGACCTAGTCACCTCCCAAAGGCCCCACCTCTTAAAGCTATCACCTCGGACATTAGGATTTCGATGTATGAATTTTGGAGGGACAAAAATATCCAGACACTAGAAGATGTATACATGTGTCAAATAGAAAATGTGATACCAAAAGAAGGGAAGACATGATTAAAAGAAATATAAGCTCTATGATATATCATTAACCCTGGATATCGCCCATGTGTCATATGTATATTTTGCTATCCTTCAACAAAATATTAACATTTTGAACAGGTCAGTCGGTGTGTTACCCAGTTGGTGAAGGGGATTATCGGTCTCAGTTCTTCACTTCCAAATAGCAGCATTGTGTGTCTGTATTTAGGTTATAACCTCACGATGCGTGGAGTGTACTTCCAACCTTAGCCTGTCGACTTGGCCGTGTGAATTTATTTGACCAGTGAGATGTTAATAGATGTTTTATGGGCAAAGCCTTTAAATGTACTTTCATTTTTGCATTCCTCTCTTCCATCATGTGAAAAACGTATTTCAGATCCCCAGTGGTCTAAGGAGTCTGAGAAATATATAGAGCAGCTATGCCCTCAGTCCACAGTTGGGAGGCCAGTCTACCTGAACCCAGACTAGATCCGCCAAACACCAGTCAACCTCAGAGATAGGAGCTGGAAATAAATGCCTTATTGTTCCCATCACAATTTGGGGAGGTTCGTTATGCAGTGTTTTGGGGGCAACAGCTGACTGACACATTCATTCACTCTGCCCCATTAATTAACTCTGGGTAGATTTCCCTCCTCTCCCCCTTCAGTTTGTTTGTTGATGTGAGGATGGGAAGATATAGCCCCATTTCAGATTTAATGGGTTTCATACTCTATAAGAAATGACTTCTTATTTTATAGTTGTTTTTGTCTGAAAATTAATTTTAACAGTAATTGATTTAATTATTAAGACAAAAGGCAAATTATGTCTATCAACAAATGGCATATTATATGTAGGGTAAGAGCATTCTCATTACAATGGTAAACATGTACTATGAATTCAAAATGGTTGTTACCCACTGAGATTTCTCACTTTCTATTTGGAATTTAAGATTATTTATCATTAATAGTATACTAAAGGGGATTTATTTCCAGCTGGTCTCATTAGATGCTCAGACATCAGAGAAAAGGGTAGAGTTAAAATGGTTACATTTTTATCATGCAATTTTCTTACAAGCCTTAACCAACAAATAAACTCTGCCTCCCCCAGTCCCCATGAAAATATTACTTGCTTGAAACTATGGTGGTATTATTACTTCCTTATAGCATAATTTACTAAGCATAACCTAGTAATGCACCTAAAAGTTAACGAACATTCACTAGGTCCTTCCTCTAGGGAGAATGTACTTACCTGAGATGTAGCCTCTGCCTTGAGAATCCTTGAGTTGGTTAGATAGCTATATCATTTTTATTAAAGGAATGTGTACCCTACAATGACACTTGGACTATTTTTTTGGTTTTTCTTTTTAGGGCTGCACCTGCGGTTCCCAGGCTTGGGGTCGAATTGGAGCTCCAGCTGCCAGCCTACACCACTGCAACAGCAATGCAAGATCTGAGCTGTATCTGCAATCTATGCCACAGCTTGCTGCAAGGCCAGATCCTTAACCCACTTAGCGAGGCCAGGGTTTGAACCCACATCCTCATGGATGCTCATTCTGGTTCTTAACCCACTGAGCCACAATGGGAACTCTGACACTTGGACTTAGAATGGAAGGTGTTATATAGAATATTCTTATCTTTTTTACTATAGAGATAAGTTTTTATTCTGTGACCATACCCTTCCCAAGAGACCAGTGTAAATAACCTGCAATTCGTTGTCTTTACAATGAGTGAATGTCAGAAATTCTCCCAGGCAAAAACAGATTTAATTTTTTTTTAATTTTCTTATCGGGAAACTAAATGTCACTTATTCCCCTTTATGGAGTAAGGATTCCTGCCTTCTAAAAGCTTCAGAATGTACTGGTCGTTCTGTATCTATTGAAGTCTGTCATGAGACTGTTCTCTCCTTCCTTGGTTCTTTGTTGTTGTGATGATAATCATGACATGTGACGTATGTGTACACGGGAGCGTGATGCAGAAATAATGGAACTGGAAGGCTGAACCATGAGGGTGTTTGATATCTCTAGGGCCTTGTTAGTGACCTCCCAGATTTCTCTCTGGAGGCTTCTCTGTTCTTCACTCCATTCCTTTCTAGCCTAACTTTCCCTCTGCTCTCTAATCCAAGCATGTCTTTAAGTGTATACAAGGGAACACTTTCCTCTAGAATACGCTTCATGAAAAAATGTGTTCCATGGTTAAGTAACTTAGGGGATATGTATTAACTATTAAAAATACTAGGAAGTCCTAACATAAACCCTTTCCCTAGAATTTTTCATCATGGAAACTCTCTTTTTTTTCCCCCTCACATGCAGTTATTATAACTGGTGTATTACACCTTAGAATAATCCATGTCTTAGAAAGAATAAGTCTGTTAGTTGCTGAAGCCAGCCCTAATTGGTCATGGCCTTGGGCCAGACTTCCTCAAGAAGCTCTAGCAGCCGGTGGACTGACTGTGTTGAGGGGTCGGAGACCACTCCAATTTAGTCATTGCCACCCACTCCCAGAGTGGTGAGTGAGGCAGGGGCTATGGGTAGAGCGAGCACACATGACCAGGTGCTCACTTCCTGAAATGCTGTATATTTTTTAATTTGTTTTATTTTATTTTTGTCTTTTTGTCATTTTAGGGCTGCACCCACGTCACATGGAGGTTCCCAGGCTAGGGGTCTAATCAGAGCTATAGCTGCTGGCCTTCACCACAGCCACAGCAACGCGGGATCTGAGCCACCTCTGCAACCTACACCACAGCTCATGGCAATGCCGGATCCTTGACCCACTGAGCGAGGCTAGAGATCAGACCTGCAACCTCATGGTTCCTAGTCGGATTTGTTTACACTGAGCCACGACAGGGAACTTCTTTTTTTTTTTTAATGTATTTTTTTTTGGCTGTATATATTTTTAATGATTTTTATTTTTTCCATCTTAGCTGGTTTATAGTGATCTGTCACTTTTCTATTGTATTTATGTTTCACTTTTGTCCTTGACAGTCAAGTTGTCTTTCAAAGGCATTAAGTGCAGGTAGTCTGGCATACAAAATATTTCTGATGGCAAGTGTATTAGAAATACTTCATCTAAGAACACATTTTCTCAAATGGGTCTGCTTCTCTCAGACCCATTATGCTTCCTTTTAAATGATGGGATTGTTATAATCATATTGTTTATTCTTGAATCTTCTATTTATAAAAAGTGTGAATTCTTGTATTTGAACTATTGAAGTATTGCCTATAAAATAATTTAAAAAGGCATTTTCAACCAGGTTTCTCTCATCTCCTTTTTTTGGGAAGGAGTAAACACAAAACAAAAAGACCTGTTGTTTCTCGATATTAACAAATCAAGTTCTAGTTTTATGAAAACACATGCTGTCTGAATTATAAAATATTAATTTATGCTCCACTTCATGTCACAAAATGTTATATTCACTTCTTTAATCTATATATGAAAAGGAAAAAAAAAATAACAACTCCCAGTGTCCTTAAACAGTTAAATTTGCTGATCTTTCACTTACACATACTGTAAGTATGAGGGGAAAAGAGGTTGCTTTAGGAATCTTAACTCTGACTGACTTCACTTTTGTTAGTTTTAATCTCTGACTTAGTATTACATTAAGATACTTTTATATTGAATAGGCAATAAAGAATGGCCATTTTTTGACATTTGTTTTCTGGTATTAGATTAAACCTTTACTTAAAGAAAATTGTTTTTTGATAAGTTCAGTCAGAGATCAGCTCTTACTTTCAGTGTTTCCCCCTTCTGCCCTCTTTCTGGAGAATGGATTTCAAAAAAAAAAAAACCATGAAAAAAGTATCTCAACTACCAATATTTTATAGGATGTTCTTCTTTCAGGTCTTTGGTTAAAAATTACTTTAAAGTGAATGAATGCATATACTTTAAAAAATCACATAGAGACATATATTTAAAATATTGATGATTGAGCTAATTATAGGAATAGCATTTAAAATCTTTTCCTCCAGTAAAAGTAAATAACAGTGTTGCTTACATAGAGCTCTGTGAATCTTTTCCTCTACTTCCTGCAGCATTAACTTACATTTTTCTTTTCTGTATGATTGATGTGCAACATTAAGTTTGGGGTTAATTCTCACCAACCTTAAGTATAATTCAGAATTAAAAAAAAATCATCTGCACTATATAATGTGATTGTTATTGATTTGTCTATATTGTTCAGAGGGCCAAAGACTTGAAAATAGAATCTGTCTGCTTGTAAACTCACCAAGAGGTCCCATCCCAATGGTGGGAAAGTCCTTCCCTATTAATGACAATGATCATCCTTAGATCACCTCTTACCTTTGCAGGTGTCAGCTCATCTCTTGCTGTTGTCTTTTCTTGACTCTATGAAAGGCAGAATCTAAAATAAAATGCCTCCCAGCTGTTGGAATGAATCTCCGATCCCCACTCCAGGGCAATATTCATATTTGGTGTTTTAAATAATCCAACTAGCCAAAAACCTTTCATGCTTATAATAGCTACCCATGCTTTTTCAAAAGATAAAAAAAATTCGGAAAATTAAGTGTCTTTCAGGTGTCTTATCCTTTCATCATTGTGAAAATTTATTTAGCTATAACAAAAGTTTCATCACCTTAAATTCCTTAGAATTTATTTAGGCAGACGTTAACAGTGGTTTAATATCCTGGCAGAATTGCCAGTTATGGCTTCTGCTATATATATTTTTTAGAAGTATTCTTTTTTTTTTTTTTTTTGCGTTAAAGCCCTTTTGTTTGAGTTTCCGTAATTGACAAAATGATTGCATGTAAAACATAACTCTTGCATAAAGTAAGCTGCTCACAACACAGACTAATTACACATTTGAGAGGCGAGCCAAAGACATCCAGAACTTGCTCGTGCTGAGCCAAGAGCACAGCATTTAATGAAATGAGGGCCATAAAAGGTTTAGCATGGATGCTTTCAGGTCTGACCTGGGCTTCTGGGAAATTGAATATTGTCCTGTGGACTGGTGAATTCCCCTGGGCTTTGAAAGGCTGGGTTATTACCACTTGCACTGCTTTGCAATACAAGAATGTTTGTGCTTCTAGAGTTGGCGCCCTTTGGAACACTCTTAAGCTAATACAATGGATGACTTCCTTCTTAGTCATCCATCTTCCTACCTCTCTTTTCTCCTCACACACCAAGTAATTATTTTTGATATTTGATAGGAATTGTGTATTTGGAAAGGTGCTACTATGTAAATACCTCTGTTTCCTCTCTCCTATTCTTAAACTCTGTTCCTTCCCATGGATTATATTATGAATGAAACAGAAAGGCACTCCCATGTTGTTCAAAAAATTTTTGCCAGTGTATTCTGTGTAGTCTGGCCGTTTCACATTACAGTGTTGATACATAGTAGATGCTTGATGAAAATTTGTTCAGTGCATCTGGTTTGTTTACAAAACTTTGTTGATTAACTCTTATCACTCAGGCCAGAATGAGCCAGTCTCATATCTGAATTCCAACTGTGAGAGGTTTTTCATTATGCTTAGAAATGGAGGTTATTCATTATTTCAGGGAACAAAATGAGAGAATGGAGAAATAGAAAAAGAAAATCAAGGACTTGGAGAACAGACTTGAGGTTGCCAAAAGGATCGGGGAGGGAGTGGGATGGTAGAGGGGTCTGGGTTTAACAGTTGTAGACTGTTGCCTCTGCGATGGAAAAGCAAGGAGATCCTACTGTATAGCACTGGGAACTATGTCTAACCACTTGTGATGAATCCATATATGTATGTGTAATCCTGTCACCACGCTGTGCAGTTGGGTATAATGGAAATAAATAAATACATAAATAAAAGAAATATTTGAAAAAAAAAGAAATAACTGAATGGGAAGGAGAAGGGATATATAATTAGGATGATAACAGAATAACATCTGTAAGAACTTTAAGAAAGTTTTTCTAAATAAGAGTAAAAGGTTAGTTAAGGCTAAGGGTGGATAGGATAAAGTGTTAAAATAGTGTATAAAAAATAAGAAAAGTCAGTTAACATTTTCCTCATCATTTAGTTTAGCATTTTCTTTTTTATTTACTTTTTAAACTGAATTTTTAATCTTTGTTTTTTGTATAATCATTTTTATTTTTCCCATTATAGCTCATTTACAGTGTTTTGTCAATTTTCTGCTGTACAGCAAGGCGACACAGTCACACATACATGCATACATTATTTTTTCTCATATTATCATGCTCCATCACAAGTGACCAGACATAGCTCCCAGTGCTGTATAGTAGGATTCCCATTGCTTATCCATTCCAAAGGCTATAGTTTGCATCTATTAACCTCAAATTCCCAGTCCCTCCCCCTCCCCCTTGGCAACCACAAGTCTGTTCTCCATGTCCATGATTTTCTTTTCTGTGGAAAGGTTCATTTGTGCCCTAAATTAGATTCCAGGTATAAGTGAAATCTTATGGTATTTGTCTTTCTCTTTCTGACTTAACTCCACTTAGTATGAGAGTCTCTAGTTCCATCCATGCATTTTCTTTTTTATTTAATAAAAATAATTTTGTATATATTCATCATTGCAGTACATTCCAAATGGAAAATAGTGCTTCATTATTGGATTATGAAATCAATATAGTGGGTTGTGACACATTTTAAAAAAATAGCATAGAAAATATTAGAATGTGTTGCCTTCTGGGTAAGTATTAGCTCATGAAACTTTTGTTTGTATATGTGTATGTGCACACTTATATATATATGTGCATGGGTCAATAAAAAGGTAGATAATGTAGCTCTGGGTCCTTGGCCACAGTGCTTACCAAACTTGATGAAATATGCCATGAATACTGCTGTTTGCAGTGTTCACTTATGACTTGCGGCACAGGATGCAATTTTACATCATCAACAGTCCAATGTCCATCACAGATCAGCAGCTCTGACACATATCGGTGCCTTTGGTGTTGAAGCTGAGCTGTATTATCATCTCTTCTAGAAGTAGGAAGTGTGCTGTGAAAAGGGAAATTAAACTAGGTCATTCTAGGCTTTCCCATAGGTGTGATACCTTATAGTTATTTTTAATGTAAAATTAATCTGTATAAGCATTTAAATTAATGAAAATTGGAATAGAAGGAACCAAATGTGGTGCCAACAGTTTATTCGTTTGTGTGTATATATATACACACACACATACACACACACACATACACACAATCTCACAAATTCACATTCACAGATGCACATATATACATATACATAAGCATGTATTATTGGACACTTACTCATGGATATTCCCTCATTCATCAGATATTGATCCGTGCCAAGTTTTTAGGCTGGCACTGTTTTAAGCACCAGTATTACTATACATTGATGGGGAAAAAAATCTGTACCAGTATAAAAGTTCCTGTATTCAAGGGGGTTCTCCTTGTGTCTCAGCAGGTTAAGAACCCAAGTAGTATCTATGAGGATGCGGGTTCACATGGCCTTACTCAGTGGGTTAAGAATCTGGTATTTCCACAAATTGCGGCATCACAGTTGTGTCTTGGATCTGGCATTGCTGTGAATTTAGCATAGGCCAGCAGCTACAGTTCTAATTTGACCCCTAGCTTGGGAACTTCCATATGCCACAGGTACAACCCTAAAAAAAATAAAGAATATAATTAATTAAAAATAGTAAAAGTCCCTGCATTCAAAAGATACCTTTAAAAAAAGTAAGCAAGTATATAGTACGTGTTAAATGCTACAGAGAAAAAGCAGGTCGGGATAATGGACATGGATAACGTGGTATTGGGAGGGCCTTCAAACAATTTTAAATTGAATGACTGAACAATGGGGCAAGACCTCACTAATAAATTGGCATTTGAACACAGAATCAAAGGAAATGAGGGAAGGAGGTCTGCAGCAATGTGATGGAACCACATTCAAATCAGAGGGAAGAGGTGGTGCCAAGGATTAGGGGCAGAAGTTAGAAGAAACTTAGAAAATGAGAATGGAGAGAAGAGAAATAATCAGATGATTAACTCTTGGGACACCAGTATTTAGGGACTAGTGAGATGAGGAAGTGTCGGCAAAGGGGGTTGGAAGGGAGTGAACAGTGAAGTAGATGATACTGAAAAAAGATATCCTTGAACCAAGAGAAGGAGGAGTTGTAGGAGCTAGTGATAAATGGAGCGTAATGCTGCCGCAGACCAAGTGAGATAAAAGCTGAGAATTGACCATCGAATTTACCAACATGAAGGTCATGGTGATTCTAAGGAGCCACTCACTATTACACACATGCACCCATGTTTATAGAACATATATACATCTAATGTATTGTGTATAGTGTTAAAGACTACACATAGATAAATACTACCATAAAGTATATAAATATTATGTCTAGTATACATGATATTAGATATGTGTGTGTATGTGTGTGTGTAAATGTGTATGTGTATGCCATTATAGAAGTGTGTTTACTACCTATTTGGCAGTATAATAATATAGCAGGTGGTTCTTATATATTCATAAACGCCTTTTAAAAACATCATTGTATAATGATTAGGAAATGTTTGGAAAACAAAAACATTTATAAAGCAAGCAGCGATAGTCCATATTACAGTAGCAGACAATCAAGTTTTTTTTTTGTATAAATAGATTGGGAAGAAGAGTGGGGGAGGCCAGGCAGGTTATAGGTAGATGAGTAGGAGTCTGAATATGTTTATAGAGTATATGCTACATATTGAAATGTACTGTATACATAAGATTTTATGCTTAATATTATTTCATATTCTCATATGATTAAAAATCTTTGTGTCAACACTATTTTATATCATTCACTAGGAGTATAAATCAATATAATTACCCTATAGAAAACTTTTGCTGTATCAGTTTTTGTAATTGTAAATAATGGGCATATACTTTTTTTTTTTTTTTTTGGTTTTTAGTGCTGAATCCATGGCATATAGAGATTCCCAGGCTAGGGGTCTAATCTGAGCTACAGCTGCCAGCCACAGCAACAGCAAAGCCAGATCCGAGTTGCATCTGCAGCCCACACCACAGCTCATGACAACGCCGGCTCCCTAACCCACTGAGCAAGGCCAGGAATCAAACCTGCAACCTCATGGTTCCTAGTGGGATTCATTTCCGCTGCGCCACGACAGGAACTCTGGCATGTCTTTTAACAGAGGGATTACACTGGTAGTTATCTACTACATAGAATCACCCTCACTTGAATACTAGGATTTATACAAAAAGTTGTTTATTGCAGCATTGTTTGAAACAGTAAAAATTTAAAGCAATATAAATGTCCTCAACTAAATAAAATGTGATATATGTATATGATGAAATAATCTATTTGTAGATTCTTGTAATCTATTATTTGTATAGCTATTAAAAACCTAAGGTGAGTGATGCATATAGCTTGATGTATCTATAAAAATTTAAAAGCACTAATATTTGTAGATTTTTCTTCAAATATTTTTAAATGTTTTTGGAAAAATGTAACTAATAATCATGGGTGCTTCTAGGTATGACTGCTAAAAATATAAAGAATATGTGAAGAATATTAAATTGTTTAATCTTAAAAAATATTCTGATTCTTACTAAATAAAAAGGCACAAACATGGCATATATATACATATATACAAAATTTTGTATGGTAATACTTGAGTTTAATTTTCAGAGTTGCTAGTTGAACCATAGTTATCAGAGGGAGCATTCAGCATATTGATTTTTTTTTTTTTGACATTAGGTAAAGGGATATTTAACTCTAATAGAGGAAATGGCTGTATTAACTACTGTAATGGCTTCCTACACTGTTGGGAAGTTTGCTATTATTAGAGGCCACTAATTATGACTTGAGCCTGTTACAGTATAAGAAAGATATAAAACATAAGTATAGTTGGGTGCAGAGTATGAAACTGAATAGCTTGTCATTGTCATTATAGGAATCTGTCTTGGCATTTCTTGTGGCTAGGTTAAGTCACAGTGGCCCACAGAAGTTGAGAAATAGCACAGCAGTTAAGACTCTATCACAGGAACCACAGTGCTTGTGCTGCACAAAGTTCCAACATTGATAAGCCTTAGGGACTGTGAGCATGGTACTTATCTGTTGCATATCTCAGTTTCCTCATCTGCAAAATGGGCATCGTAATAAACCCCATGGGGTTGTGGTGAAGAGTTACTGTATTGCTATGTGTAAAGCACTTCACACAAAATCACTCAACCATTGTTCGCTTTGTTTGTTTTTGTTGTTTTGTTGTTTTGTTGTTACATTTCCAGATCTCAGCTCTCAGGGACTTAAAAAAGGATAAATTAAGTTTCAAATAAAGAGATAACCATAACACCATCTAATTTCTATTTCGTTTTCAACACTTATATAACAAATGAAAGGTGTTAGTACAAATAGTGGTTCTTAGTCTTCTCGGGAATTAAACAAAATTGACAAAAGAAAATTGATTAAAGAATAAAGTGGTTTGAAGGTATTACTCAGGCAAAACCTGTCCTGGTGTCACATTGTCTCTGGCAGGTAAAAAGCTAGAGAAGCTTTCTAGTTTTTGTCTAAAATGGTGTTCACAAACTTCTAGTGAGAAGAACCGTGCTTTAATTTACACTTTAATTCAATGGAACTCGATTAGAATGAAATTAACCAAATCCCAAAGAGACCTGGAAGCAAACAGTTTTGAAATGTTATGGATTCTAAACTGGGCATTTTGGAAAACAAAAGTAAAGGCTACTAATTTGCATTTAGTATTTAACTCTGGATTTCCAATGGACAAAAAAAAGGCAGCCAGTTTGTACCAAATAATGGGATTTGTTTCTTAGATAATAATATAATGAGTTAGTTAAAAGAGCTAACCTGTAATAGGTTTATTAAATGAAGCAATAAAGTTTCATTTCTTTGAAACTACCCGTTGTCAAAATCTTTACAGCTAACTTCATTTACAGTGAAATGAAATGAAGGAACTATTTCTCTAAAGCTAGGCATGGGCTTTCTCTCTTTGGGGAGGAGTTAAGATGCCATGTCAGTGGATCTGGCTATGATCAGACCTCTTAATCCTGTTTTAATTGTGGGTTCTTTGCTGCTTCTGATTTTATAGTTGTTATTTTGTGACTGACATTCAGACATTCATGGTAATTTTAAAAATACATAATTTTACATAAGCATCCCTCCAAGTGACCTTAAGATGAGAGTCTCTAGATGTAATTACAGAGAGGAAAGAACTTCCGACCTCGAGTGAGTTGATGGTTTTCCAGGGCTATCTCATTTTCAAATTTTTCAGTTAAACAGTGGGTCTGCCAGCTTGAGAAGGATGCAAAAGGGGCACCCATACACTTTAGCATGTGGCCAGCATGTTTCTATCCACACTACTGTGTACTGAAATCCTAGGGACCAAATCTGATTAACCACAGGCTTCTCCATGGAGACCTGAACCCTAACTATGCCTTTTGCCACCATGCTCTGTATTTTTTTAGAACAGCTATGCTTGTGGTTAGGTGTCCTTTGTCAAAGAGGACATGAAAATTTTTTGTGCATTATCCTTTTCGTTTAGACTCAAAAACCAATTGCCAGTGAGTTACACTACCCAAATGAGCAAGCTTATGGCATGAGTTTTGACAAAATGAAACCTAATTCAGTGATATCTTGCAAAAAATCATGTCTCTAACTTTAAAATCAATATTTAATTTTTTCTGTGCTCTGTATCCTTTTGACAGTCTTTATCAATAGCATTGCTTCTATGGTAAAGGATATGTCTTAAATTATATAAGTCAAATACTGCCCCAAATTTTAGCACATTTCTACATTAAGCTCTGTGTCTTCATCTGTTAAATGAAGGTGTTGAGATACTTTATCTGTAAGGTTTTTTCTGGTACCTAAGATTCGCTAAGTAATGTCTAGTCCCGTTAATTATTGAGAATATTCTGCTGAATTTTCAAATACTTATGAAATGTTTCAAATACTATGCCTGCCTTGCTAAAGGGTCCTCCCTGTAGGCCATCACCAAATATTGCTCTCAAGAACCAACCTCCCCCCCCCCCAACTCCATCGATGTGGTGGTGGCCCCCTGCATAGACAGAAGACCAGGCTTTGCCTGCCCAGAACGTGATTATAGCTGTTAGAGGTCCAATCATTCCCACCTTTCCATTTGCATCTATGTTGGTCCATCCAAGTCTGCAAATACTCATCTGTTTTTTTCCCATCTTTCATTCTATGTGTGTTTCCCCAACAGAAAGGAGAACCTGACTGCTATGCACTCTCCCTGGAGACAACTGAGCAGCTTACCTTCGAGATCCCCCTAAATGATTCTGGTTCTGCTGGCCTTGGGGTGAGCTTGAAGGGGAACAAATCTCGAGAAACTGGAACAGACTTGGGGATTTTTATCAAATCCATCATCCATGGAGGTGCTGCTTTTAAGGTGGGTTGGAATGATGTTTTGTACATCAGTGTGAAGACACGGAGGGATGTAGCTGTTGTGCTTGGGGACTGGATAGAGAAAGTGTGTGAAGACTTGAGAACACTTGGGCTTTCCTGCCAGATGCAGGAAATGTACGTGTGAACAGATCTGGACAACTGTTCATTTTCATACTTTTAAGTGGTTAATCTCATGTCTTAGAAATAGTTTTAAAGACCCAGCATGGTTAGTATTCTTTCTTGCTGTTACTGTTAGGATTCCTCTGAATTTTTAACCTAACAACGTTGATCCTAAAAACACGCAATCAGAAAAGCAAAAGTAATAGCAAGTCGACATCAAGGCAACAAATAAGAAACAATGCTTCTCGTGCTTGTGAGAATAGAAAGCTCAGTGGAGCCTGAGAGTGACTATAGGAGAAATTAAGGGTCATTTATCACACTTTAAACACTGGAAGATAACCATGGTGCCAGGAATGCATATTTGCCTTTGAACTTGGAGAAGCTTATAAATTTCCCAATAAAAAGAGAACATGATTCTGCCCTTTCACACTGGGGTGGGCAATATGATCATAGCTGTTGTGGTTAGCTAGCTTTGCCTGGGTTCAAATGCAACTCCACCAGCATGTGTTCCAACTAGAACACCATTAATAATCATAGCTAATGTATAGGGTTCTAGGGATCAAATAAAGTTAATATGTACCACGTGATTATACCAGTGACGTGATTACAGAGAGGGGGGAAATTCGTTTGTGCTTATCATCAGCTGTCTTCACCATCCGCATCCTCTCCTGCCCTGCAATGAGACTTTCTGAATTTGAATTCTGCCCTAACTACTCTCCCTCATGAATGTATATAAGTCACTTATCGTCAATATGCCACAGTTTACTGATGTATAAAATGAATAAAATTAGTAGTGCCTTCCTCCTGGCACTCTTATGAGGACAAAAGGAGAAAATAGATGTAAAATGCCTGGCACTGAGAGTATGATAAACTCTGAATAAATGCTAGCCATTTAAAAATAATCTTGGGGGTACCCATTGTGGCTCAGCAGTAATGAACCCGAGTAGTATCCATGAGGATGCAGGTTCGATCCCTGCCCTGCTTGGTGAGTTAAGGATCCTGCATTGCCGTGGCTGTGGTGTAGGCCGGCAGCTGCTGCTCTGACTGGTTGCCTAGCCTGGGAACTTCATATGCCACGGGTGTGGCCCTAAAAAGCAATAAATAAATGAATTAATTAATCTTGATTATTAATAATGTGTGCCCTGTCCCACTCAAACCGGGGAGCCATGGTTACACTTTGCAAGAGCCACTCCCCCAACCCTAACCCCCCACCAAGCCCAGTCCTGGGATCCTGAATTTGTTGAAGCATTTGTCACCTCCCATTTAACATTCCACTTTTGCTTCAGACTAGACACTGAGCTAATGTCTTTTTCTTTGGGAAATAAGAAATGCGTTGTGGATAGACAGCTCTTTAATGTACTCCTTAGTAATGCACTCCTTAGATCAGTTAGCTTTTGTTGCATAATAAGTAACTGACAAAATTTCAGTTACATCTATCAACCTTTGTTTCCCCTTGTGGCTCTGCAGAGTAGCCGGAGGGGCTCTGGTTCAGGCTGGAGTATCTTTACCACATTGTAGATATACAGGTCTGAGTGACGTCCACATATTTCAGCTGTGCCTTGGACCAGCAGGCTAGTTGGTGTCAGAGGACCAGCAGCAATGGCTGAAGCCTCTTAACTTCTGGGCTCCAAACTGGCACACTGTCACTCCTAACACATACCAGTGGCTGAAGCGAGTCATACGGCTGAATCCAAGGGCAAGGCAAAGGAGAGGGAAACACAATCTACCCACGGTGAGACTATGACAAAAGTATAGGCAGAGAAGGGTGAAGAATTGGGGCCAGTCATGCATTCTGTCAGACTCTCCAATCAGGCTCAGAAATGCAGAACCAGGAGCTGAAGGGAAACGGTAAAAATAATAACAACATCAATATCAATTAACATTCAGCCTGTTTCATGCTTGGCATAAGCTGGACCCTATAATAAGTATTTTAGGTAAATTCTCTAATTTTATTCTTCACATTCACACTATTTTATTTTCATGCCATTTTATCAAGGGGAAATTGCAGATTTCAGTTGAGACAGAGCATGTTCAGGGTGGTAGGGCCACAGACAAATTGCAGATTTCAATGGTTAGCCCTTCTCCAAGAACTGCTTAAACTAAGACTTGAACCAGGGCGGTCTGATTTCAGAGTCTGAGCTATACCATCCTCCGATGAACATTCTTTATCTCATCTATTCATATTTCTGGAGGTCAGGGCTGTTGTCCTGGAGCTGTCTCATACAACGCTCGTTATCCTTACGCAAACCATCTAAACATGTGCCATGTCTGAGGGTGAGTCCTGGTCATATTTGTGGATACCAGCTTCACATCATTCTTCTTATTCCTAGTGACGGCTCTATTTGCAGGATTTATTCCAAGTAAAATTGAAACTGAAATGAATTTTCGGAAATTAAAAGCAAACACCTTAGCTTTTTTATGGGCAATAACTTAAGCTCCAGCAGATATTGGAGAGCAGGTTTAATCTGTATATCTATGTTTCTGTAAGTGAGCATCTTCTTACCTAAGCACTTTCTACCAGTCCTGTTTCTTGCAGAAAGATTTCACTTTCCATTTATGTAAATTTCTTTCCTGATATGGGTGTGCTGAGTCAGACAATCATACCATTAAAAACTACTGGACAGCATATTTACGGCTGATCTTAAATAGTAAGAGGCATCAGTCATGAATTTAGCCACACTGTGAATGGTTAGTATCCATTTGTCTTGCTTACTTTCTGCAGTGTAGAGGGGAGAAGCTTAAGCCTTGCTCAGTAGAAATCTGACTCACCAGGAAAAAGAAAAGTATTTTTCCTTTCTTTCTGTTCTTCTCCTCATAACCTACCATTACCCCTCAGAAAATTGCCACCTGTTCCGTGATTCAGGATGAGGTCTTACAAAAATTGTTTTGAGACTTTGTTCCTGTCCCTGTTCAGGAGACACAAATGTAACAGACTGCATTGTCCCTGGGGCAGAAGAGAGCTAAACACCAGGGGAAAGTCCACTTTAGCAATCTGGCCCAAGGTTTTTACCTGAAATCAACAAAATAATCTTTCTACCAGAGCACACTCTTTTTTTCTGTCCTGGCCCTTCATACTGCTAATTGGTTCTCAAGGTGTTTTTCCCTTTAGGGAAGGTGGATTTTTTTTGAAAACTAAACTGCTTTGAAAAGTATGACCAAATTCTTCCTGTGGATTCTGTGTGCTGTAATCTCCTGGGGACTTCCGTTGGTGTAAACAAAGATGGGCTACTTCTTACCAAATGTAAAACCCCTGCATGACTGTGACTATAACTGAGGGCCTCCTTTTTTTTTTTTTCCTACCCTCTACCTCTCTAGCTGCTGTTTTCTATCATTCCTTCTCTCGTTTGAGCATTTCTAATAGAGTTGTAAACCTGTACTGGAAAATAAGAACATCCAGCTACCCTAGAATTCCCACTTGGAGGTGAATACCTCACCCTCTCTAAGGGCAAACCAAATAATATTTTCACTCTCTTCAGAATTATTCAAATGTCTCATCTCATTTTAATGTTTAAATTCCAGTCTGCATGTCAGAAGTAAAGCCCAGACCCTCTTCCCTGCTATTGTCAGGCCATAGCAATTACTATTTCTGGCTGCAGAGGCCTCTGTAGATCCCTCTGAAACATCCCTTGGAGCTGTGCTTTTTCATGTACAGTCAAATGAACACTGACCAACACAGCCAAATGTGACTTCAAGTATTGATGCTAATTTGCTTAAGTAATAGCATGCATTACATGTTTTTAGTTTCTGTCATTTTTCCTGGGCGTTTGCCCCTGGAGTAGAATTGTTTCCAGAACCAAATTATACAAGAAAGAAATATATATGTTAACTTCTTGTGAACTCAGAACTGTAAGTGGAATGAAATGAGAATTTCAGAAGGATGCTTTTCTAAAATTTCATTTTTATGATTGGAATTCAAAGTGTTGTTATTATTACTAGTAAATGAAACATTGTCTTTTTCGCAGTGAGAAAAAAATAGTAACTTGAGAAAAATACTCTCTTTTCCCAAAATCTACATAAAAATGAGCTTTTCCTTTTTCCATGGAAGCACACATAAAGTCCAGATGATCAGTTTGAAGACCTCAAATAATTTCATCCTCGTTTGCTAAACATTTTGAATTTTGAGACCAGTGGCCTTCTTTGCTTTGTTTGCTTTTGTTGTGCTCATTAACTGAATAGTTTTTAGAGAAAATGTATTTTTTAATCTATTGACTATTCTAACTTAAAGTGCTTATTTTCCTTCATTTTCCACCTTAAAAATGAACCACTTTTATAAATCTATAACTAGAATAATAATATTTTGAAAAATTAAGGTAGAATATTAACGTGCTATATAGTAAAATTGAGAACTCCATGGAGTCTGTTATACTAATTCTGAATAACATCTTTTATTTGAATATATTCACTTTGGAAGTGGAATATGTTCTGTTGAAACCTTGAAACAATAATGTAAAAATTAAGATTTAAAGGAAATTTTTACTAAGGGAAAAATATCATATATCAGGTAGATTACTTAAGGGCTCTTAAATGGAATGAATTCAAGAATACTGTTATTCTCTAGAAAATTAATTAGCCAGGTTTGTGCTTAATAAATACTACTTGATGATGATGAAATTAAATGAAAGAAAAATGCCTGGCATAGCTAATTGCAAATGTATGCACTCAGAATATGAAATAGACATAATTTAAGTAATTTGATTCTGTGTGCTTGGGAAATTTGGAATATAACCTCAGAGATGCAGAACTGCATGATCTATATCATTTTGTAGGGTGTTAAAGATTTTAAATAACACAAGCAACACCCCTATTTTAAAATGGCTAAAGTATGAATGTGGGGAGAGAATATATACAGTTCTAGAATTTCCAGGAACATGGTCCTTGATCCTGAATCACTGTGTATCGTCATAATATGGAACATTTAATGACATCCAAGCTATTCAACAGAAGTCTGGTAGGAGTTCCTATCGTAATTCCCATCTCCACTTCTGCTGGTATCTATAAATCATGTGGTAGATCTATAATTAATGAATCCAAAGGAAGATAAAAGGGACAGCATTTTAAGGAACACAGATGTTAAACGATTTCTTCAACTAGCATTTTTTTTTTAATTGATAATGTTTTCTACTGGTGGAGAACTGTAACGATCATTACCAATAGTCATATCTTTCAGGTTTTACTTCTGACAAAACGACTGTACAGTCTGGGTGTGTAAACAGCTTCACTGCAAATCCTCAGCTGTTAGAAGCCAAACTCTAACATTTCATCCTAACCGCAAAAATGTGATATTCTACAAACAACTGAAAGCAGGAACTCTGCCTGGAAAAATTCACCATCACTATATACCCAATAAGAATTTTACATAAAAATACTACCTACATAACTAACTAAAGAAATAAAATAGCTAACTAAAGAAATTAAATTATTAACATGAAAAAATGATCAACTAGGGTGTACCAAATATTTTAAGTCAATTTCTTTTTTAGAAAAAAAGCCAAAAGTGTTATTGTATGTTAACATAATCAGGTTTTCTACAATAGCAATTTACAGGTTTTCTGCGATAGCAATTATTTTACAAAGATGTAGTATAGCGTTACTTTTAAAATGCCACGATACTAGCAACAATCATTGTTTTTCTTGCCCATTTTTAAGCACTTTCACATTTGTATTTTATGCATGACAATACAAATAAGAAATAGATTTATATTATGCTGAATAAGATTTTAGAACTCTGCATCACTTCGATATGTACTTGGAACGTCATTATTGTCTCAGTAGGCTTGAAAAATATGAGTTGGTAAACCTATCAAAAAGGAAATGATAATCTTCAAAAGTTGATTTGATCATGATACAAAATTAACAATTTGGTCATGTTACTTTGAAAATAGTACCTTTCACCTGAAAAGCTGTATTCACCTTCATTTTGAGTGTTTATAGGAGATATGAATTCATAACGTGGTCAGAGTTTTGTTCTAGGCCTTCTGCTCTGGGTCCATTTCTTTAATCTTTTTTTTTTTTTTGGTGGCCAGGCTATTAGCAATCTTAGCACAAACAAGAATATAGGGTTTTTTTTGTTTGTTTTGTTTTGTTTTGTTTTTTTGAAGTGGGGAGGTCTTTTTAGGGCTGCAACTGTGGTGTATGGAGGTTCCCAGGCTAGGGGTCGAATCTGCACCACAGCAACAGCAACTTGTTTTTGTTTTAAGTGAGCAAATAAGATCTTTTCATTAAGTTGAAAAGGTCTCTGAGATTACAATCTAGTTAGGCATTAATGCAGAATTTTCTTGATTCATATAGCACATACACTTTAATAAGTTTTTTATTATCCAGTTGGTAGGTCAAAGTACCTACCAACAGAAAATCAGGAAGGAGATAGGAAGGGATGGAGAGGAAACTGAAAGGACAGGAAACAGAAAAAGTATAAAACAAGAACAGAGTGCTGTTGCTGCAAAATGGCCAAGGAATGTTTCTGATAATCTTGTCAATGCTTCTAAAACTTCGTGCTGAGGAAATAAGATTTGTTAATGACTACAGTAAAGGCCATAGTTGGAATATATATTTATGCCTCATATGTTTTTAGGAAGTGTTTAAAAAGAAAAAAAAATAAACATTATTATTATTATTATTATATGAGAATTGTTTGGGTTACAAATATTCTGATGCTCTAAAAATATTCTTTAGTTATCTTTAATTTTTAAAAAGTCTCATATGCCACAGAAGCTGAGTAAATCATACATTGCTGGAACTTCACCGGTTTGCTACATAGAAATGGAGTGACGTTCTTAAGATCATAACTAAATTAGATAAATTTAAAATTTTACAAAAGCTGAACAAGTAGATATTGAGCCAGTACACAGAAAGTAATCAAGCTTCACTTTTGAATTACAAGGTTTCTCTGAGCATCTGCCAGCATATCCAAGCCAGTCTGGGCTCAGGAATCTCTCCCAGTTACAGTCTGTAAATTACAGAATTAGTCCATTGTAGATGAAACTTACATCAGGTCCAAAGTATCTGAGGAAAGGTGTTTCAGGTCATTCAATGTAGCAAGCACTTGAACAGCTACAATGGGTTATAGAATAGATTGGAGACAGAAAACTTAAAAAGAATCATTCCACAATAAAGGAAGCTGGTAGCAAAATACATACATAAACGAGTCTAATATGAAAAGGACTATGGTAGACAAGTATAAAAGTATCATGGGTGTTGAGATGGAGCAATTAATTCTGCCTGTGAAGAAAAATTAATAAATTAATTCTCCCTATGTGAATGGGAGGCAGTTTCTGAGCCTAGTTTTGAAGACGGTTATTCAACAGATGAGTAGGAATGCAAAGAGCAATTTAGAGAGAAGGAAGCATGCAGGCCAAGTCACCATGGTGTGTACATCAGAGTGCAACTTACTATTTCTGGGAAATAGACTTCTTATTTGGGAAGAATGACGCCATCCATACTGGTGGAACTTGTGTTAGGACAAGTGATGTAAAGCATTGACTAATGCGAGTAGGTGTTCCTCAAGACAAGAACTTACATGCTTCCACTCTTGCCAACTTTCTTTCCTCCCTTTCTTGGTTTTAAAAACAATACTTTAAAATCTTGATGTATTCTTTTTTCCTTTCATTGCTATTGTTTGAAAATGAAGTTAAATGATTTCAATCTGGAATACAATCCTTGTTCTAAGTTGGAATTTTTCTTTTTTATTCAAAAACTACGGTAAGCAGATGTTTGTCCTGGAGTGATTTTAGGACCTTGAGGAAGACTGGTTCAGGATAGTACTCTCCTGCAGTCAGGTACCATCCTGCCTAAAGTCTCAGCCCGGTCCAGGGAAGTGCTGATCTGTAGTCTGAAGTCAGGCTTTGGGGTTTGGATACTGGGTATGGATGACATCCTAGGAGTCTTCACCAAAGGCCCCATTAGGACAGGCAGGGGCAGGAGCCAACATCTGGTTGTGATTAATCTTCTCAACACCCTGGCCTAATGCAGACTGGCCTTGGGCCCCAGCCAGCTACCCCTGAGTTAGCCAGCCCACTCCCTCGTGCTTGACTCATGTCTTGCAGCGGTTTCCTTCTCTTCCCTCTGTGTTCGTTAGAACTTTAGAGTTATCGAGGCCTTATAAAAAGTTGGCCCAAAGAGTTGGATTAAGCTATGTACTGTCACCAGTAATCATGGCAGAGCCACAGCAGGGGCTAAACTGTGAGGTCATTGGACCCCCGGAAATCATAAATATGCTTCCGTGGACACAGGAAACATCTTACAAAGTACATGACTCTTCCTCATCCCCAAAATTACTTGGTCCACGTGCAGCTATGGAGAAACTATCATGTTACTATTTGTTTCAAAGAGGTGAGACTCTATAGCCTCTATTAGATTCTTAAAGGAGTCTAGGAAGAGCCCATAAAGGTCCAGAGTCATTATATAGACTTTAGAGTGACCCAGACCTAGTTCAAATTTGCTTTTAGACATGTGACTTGCAACAATGCACTTAACTTGCCTGATCCTTGGTCTCTTATAAAAGGGGAGCAATAGTCATCAGCGTATAGGGTTGCTGTAAGGATTCAGTTGTCTAGCGCATAGGAAAAGTTTTACACAATGACTATACAGAGTAGAAACTCATTAAATAATTATATTTGTTAATCATTATAGTGCCTTTAATCACTTCTAGAACTCTTATTCTGGAAAACAGTATAGTGAAATTCCCATTGTGGCTTAGCAGGTTATAAACTGGACTAGTATCCATAAGGATGCGGGCCTTTCTTGGAGGGTTAAGGATCCAATCCGATATCATCAGGAGCTCTGGCGTAGGTCACAGATGAGGCTCAGATCCTACATTTCTGTGCCTGTGGCATGGGTCAGCAGCTGCAGCTCCAATTCCACCCCTAGCCTGAGAACTTCCATATGCCGCAGGCGAGGGCCTAAAAAAAAAAAAAAGATTGTACAGCTTAAGCATAGTGGGTACATGTCTGCCTCAGACAGACAGACCTAGCCATGACAGCATTCTTTTGTTTTTTTGAGCCTCCATTTGTACATCTCTTAAATATTGGGGAGTAGGGCTTTTCTCTCAGGGTGGTTGTGAGACATGAAAGAGAATATATGCAAAATGTTTGCCCAAGTCCTGGCCTATATCAAGTGTTCAGTAAAAGGAAGATTTAATACTCAAACATCTTATTTCCTGATCCACTCTTCCTCCTGCATTAGAACCAGGTTAGAGCTGATGAGATCTAAATCCATCCCGGTACGTGGAGAAGACGTAAATCTCAGACCAGGTTTTATTTGTCCTAATGTGTCCTGACAAAGTCATTTTCTGTCTTTATTCTAGTCTTCTCTTTTTCTCATTCTTCTTTCTCTTTGAGTACCTCCTTTGCTCCCTCTTGGCTCGACAATGATTAAAGCTGCTTATGGGGATTGCCAAAGGTAAAGGGGTGTAGCTGTGGTGTTTTTGGTTAGGGGTCTGATGATGGCCGTAAAGCAGGAAGGAAAGTATCTTTGTTCGGGCTGTATAACAGAATGTGACAGCCTGGGTAGCTTTTAAACAGCAGAAACTTATCCCTCATGGTTTTGGAGGCTGAAGTTCATGATCAAGGCTCTGCAGATTCAGTGTCTGGTGAGAGCCCCCTTCCTGGTTGATAGATAGCTGTCTTCTTACTGTAACCCCATATGGCACAGGGGACAAGAGACCTCTCCCAGGTCTCTTTTATAAGGGCACTGATTTACCTTTCAAATGCTCCACCTGCTAATACCGTCATGTTGGTGGTTAGGATTTCAACATATGAATGTGAGGAAAACATATACATCAGTCCATAGCTGGAGGCTTTTTTTTTTTTTCTCTTTAACAAATGCAAGAATGACCTAGATTATGATGAAATAAATTATACTAGAGTTACTGAGTAACATCCCTGGATAATTGAATTCACTTATGTAAAATCTGTTGATAAGAGTTACCGTTCTCATATCTAAGTATTTACTTAAGCATAATATTAATAGAAAAAAAAAGAAACCATAAAAAAAATGTTCTTGGTAAAAATTATCCCAGAGCAGAATAGACATGCACAATTTTGAGGAATCTCTGATGAGCTTGAGTGATGAGCTTGAGTAATGAGCTCTTTGTTGAATCAACTTCATTTTAGATTAAGACTAGACATGAAGGGAGTTCATTATGACTCAGCAGATTAAGAAACCAACATAGTGTCCATGAGAATGTGAGTTCAATCCCTGGCCTCACTCAGTGGATTAAGAATCTGATGTTGCTGTGAGCTATGGCGTAGGTCGCAGATGCGACTCTGACCCAGTATTGTAGCCATAAAAAGATAAGACAGAGAGAGACTGGACATGGATAGGGAGTTCCCCGGTGGTATTGTCACTGCTGTGGTTCGGGTCAGTGCTGTGGTTCGGTCACTGCTGTGGCTCAAATTCGATCCCTGGCCCGAGAATTTCCACATGCCATGGGAGTGGTCAGAAGGAAAAAAAATCAAGGGACTAGACGTGGGTACGCATGAATATATATATAGCTAGATAGGTGAATATTCCCCACCTCCTCTCCCATCCAACTTGTTTCCTTGCTCTGCTATCCCCCTTCTGTCTTCTGTCATCTGACTCTGGCTTTCATATAAGATTTTCTACCAGGTGACATCTGGTGGCATATCGTCCGTCCTCTCTGGATATGGAAGTCGTTTTTCTCAAAGCCTTATGCCTTCAGGGACTAGTCATTGTCACCTAGGTAGATCACAGACTGGTTAGTGAATAGGGAGTGCTGAAAAGTCGGGACTTGTTCTCTTCTGATCTTAACTAGCTGAGCAAGTTCTAATCCATGTGGAAGTGCCTTCTCTTAAGAAGAGTTCGGTAAATGGTTTCTCATCCTCTTTGGGAGTGGGCATCACATTATTTATCTATAAATGGAAGAGGTTGGACAAGATGATCTCTAAGGACTCTTCCAACTCTAAATTCTGTGATTACATTTTAAATGTTAGGACAATGTCGTGCTTACTGGCATCACCATTAATGCAATTAACCATCATTTATCTTATAAAGGAAAAGCAAAAACCAATAGCAACAGAGCAGCTGAAATGAAAAAGGAGAGTATGTGGATTTTTATCACACCCACAGCTCTCCAGTGAGGCTTGTGATGAATATGAATGCTTGTAAAAAAAAAAAAAGAAGGAAAAGAAAAAAGAAAAAAAAGAAAGTTCCAGCTGCTCTGGGGTGACCTGACCCACCTTTTTGTTTTGAGCTGGGATACAGCAGATGTGTTCTACTTCAACATAGTTCTTCTGCATTTTTGATACTTGGAAGGTAGCTAAAAACAAAAACTGATGCTTAATATTTATTTGTAAGAGATTATCTTACCAAAAACAAAAGAAAAAAAAAGGTTTTTCTTCCATTTAGTTATCTCTTATTTACTTCTTCACTGAGACCTTGCCCCAGGCTTCACAGAGAAGGTTCACAGGAGGTTACGGAGCAGGATCTTGCTCTGGTTTCATTCCTTGAGTTCTAGAAGTACCCATCAAGTTTCAATCTTTATCTTTCTTCCTCCTTTCATAGCAGATGAGGTGTTCTGCCAAGACTAAACTTCTCCAGATCCAGCACTTGGCCTCATTTCCTGCTCACAGAGCAAGGATCCTGATCCAACCCTCCTGCTTCCTCTGATTCTTTAAAAACTGCACACCCCCCTTTCCAGCCCTCCTAAAAAGATTTTTAGTGACCCTCCCGACTGCCTTGGTAAGACTCAGCCTTGAGTTCTCCTTCCATCAAATGCCACAGTGGAGCAGAATGATCTCTGAAGCAGCTTACTTCACTTGACACAGGTGTTGTGGCTGTTTGTGTTTTGTCCCACTTCATGTAGCCTTCGCTCCGTATTGGATAACAGAAATGAGGCGGTTTCTTTCTTGTTGGGTCTTTCCTGTAAATCTCATTTCCAGGTTTGCACCAAATTAGGGGAAAGGTTAAGTGGAGTGGGAAAACAAGAGGAAGAGAGAGGACATTAGGCTCGTTGAGGCAGTGCCCTCTGGCGTCTCACAACTCAACCTGACCCCTCTCTCTATCGATCACTCCCATTGCCTTGCCATCTCAGCTCCCTTTCACCAAGAAGGTGTACGCTCCTTTGTGTGGCCTCCGCGGTCTGTGGGCCAACACTTTTTCCAGCAGAAGACATGGGCAGTGTGTCTCCACTAGGCTGTGCCTCAGAACAGCTTTCATCACCGCCCCCTTCCCGGCTGTCAGCAGAGGAACTTGCTGTAACTATCTGCCGCCGCATTAGTCAAAGTTTATCCACTTGTCCACAGGATTTCTCTCCCAAAGCTGTACTGTTAGTCTCTCTTTTTCACTGCATGTCTGGTTTTCTCATTCTGGAGAAAAACTCTGGAGAGACTTTTTTTTTCTTTCTTTCTTTTTTTTTTTTTGCATTTCATTTCTTTTGAACATGGATCCCAGATCCTTCTAACTGCAAAAACCCTTTCATACTTCCCTTTGCCTGTTTTACTGTTGCACAACTGTGGTCTAGAAGCGAATAACAAAGGGAGCCCTAGTAGAGAAACTGAAAAGAGCTAGCCTTCCTGAAACCTGAACTTAAAAATGACTTGATCTCGGACTTCCTTTTATGACCTGGGCAAATTGCATCCCTTTCCTGCCTCAGTTTCCTTGTTTGCCAAATATGAGTAAAACTGTTAATCTACTCTATTTCCAGTGTTCTGTGAGAACTAGAGATAATCTGTGGAAAAATTGTAGTAACACACCTACTCTTCTTTCTGTTGGATATATTAGCAGCAACACCAGCATCAGAACTTTCTTAAAGTTGCATGTGTCTCTCACAGCAAGAATGTCCCATCCTGGTTTATAACAGGTGTAATGCGTGGCCCTAATCAGACTGTCAATATTTTAAGCATTCTTTCTTTCAGGCTGCCTGTTGGGGAGATGCAGTTGAGGGGATCCCTTCAAGTTCTTTTGCAGGTCGAGGGGGCATCTCAGTTTGTTTAGCTACTGAGCTTCCACCAGTGATTGAGACTAGAACCCAGGCTTCCTGCCCCCCCATGTCAGAATTCGCCTGGTCTCCATGCTATACCGTCTTCCTTCCTGAAGGTGCTGGGTGAAAGTACTCATCAGAGCCTCCTCACTGAAAGCTAGACAGTCCCTTTTGTTAAGTGTTTCTGTCAGAAGACATCATAGCAAATTGGTCTTGCATTACACACCTCTGTGTTCTTTTGCAGACTAGAAACTTTTGGGTTGTGTTAGAGAAAATTACACGAGCGTTTTTTGTTTGCATTTTTTTTTTCTGAGCGCTATCCAATAGAGCTAGCAACACTATCCCAGAGATGCATTACTGCTCTCAAGAACGCAGGCAGCATTTAAGCACGATGTCATTCTGTGCCTGCAGATGCAAGCCCTCCTTTCGAGTCATATGGCCACTTCTTTTTGCTTCCAAACCCCCTTTCCTTGAATCAGCAACATGGTAGCTGCCATAGTGAATGGCAGAATCAGGCTAAGCTAGCATGTTTGCCAGAGCTTTAGGTACGAGACATTATACAAATGTCTGAATTATTGCAGTTTGGGACTCTAAGATTTCTAAAAAGCATTTTCACATAATTCATTATTCTTAGTATTTGTGACTATTTGATAAACTCCAGAACCTTCTTTTCTGCCATAGAAAATAAATCATTCCTAATAGCTGATTTTTTTGTTTCGTTTTTAACTTGAACTTTTCCCTGAACCAGTTGCATGTCATCACCATGGTTCTCTCTATATAACACTTTTTTTCTTGCTTCCACCCTAGGATGGTCGTCTGCGGATGAATGACCAGCTGATTGCAGTTAATGGGGAATCTCTTTTGGGAAAGTCCAACCATGAAGCTATGGAAACACTTAGGCGATCGATGTCCATGGAAGGAAATATACGAGGAATGATCCAGTTGGTGATTCTGAGGAGGCCAGAGAGACCAGTGGAGGTGATGCAAATTTTTATTTCCCTCAGCAAACTGCCCAGATGGCCACTAGAATATTCATACTTCCATTGGTAGTATGGTAGCTAAACTCATACTGATATACTGATTCTAAAATTGGAAAAAATGCTCTAGATGTGCTCTGATGGTTTTATGTGGTGAACAGGTGGTTATATATTTTAGGTATAACTAGAAGGTGTAAAAATGTGCATATAAATTAACTAATTTATCCAATGTAGCAAGTCCATATTTAGTTTTTCCTCCAAAAATCCTTAGAGCTCTGGACTTTATGAATAAGGCTTTATTCATATAATAAAGCATTAAAGTATATAACATGCTTATTTACTTTTGGAGTGATGTACTGGCAACGTCCATGCCTCAGAAATTTCTTAATCAGTGTTCAGTGCTTAGTGTGAGGAGCATTATAATGCAATCAGCCTTCCCTATTCTTCTTCATAATGTGTACCTAGGTAGTATAGATATGGAACTTAACTAATCTAAAATTTGATTATTAAGCAAGCTTCCTCATGTTATTAAATAAACATTTTAATTAAATATTTCTGAAATGTTTTATCATGATTCCTTTGTAAATGTTTAATGTAAAGTATATTTTCACTTACACATGAAGTGTAAGCGAAATACTTTTAAATATTTAAAGAATACTTTTAAATGCTGATATCCCTAAACATTTCACTTGCATTCACTTACATTATTTTATAATATGCAAATAATATATTACACAATTATATATTATAGGATACAATTAACGTAATTATCATAAAGTATTCCTGAAACATTATTTTTGCTTATATATAGGGAATAATTATTAAATGCTCCTAAAAATTATTTTGAGAAATGTTGAGTTAAGAGAAACATCAGCAAATCACACATAAATTCTCTAAGAACAAATAATGTTGGGTAATACAATAATACACAAAGCTAAAATAGAATCCTATTAATAACACTCATATAAAATAGTAGTTTTAATAAGCTCAACTTAAAATGTTTTAAATGGAGAGATTTTCAAAGTAAGAATCGAGGTAGCTGGGGCTTATGGTGGTGAAAAACTTGGGCTCTAGAGTTTTGGATTACTTGAGCTAAAATCCCAGATTGACCATTTCCTGGCTATGTAAAGACATACCTAGTAGAATGCTCAGTAGTTGTAGATGGCAGCACTATTGTTTGTTCTATCCTTTACTATATCCTCATTTCAGAGCACCTAGGAGACAGTCAGTATATATTGTTGAATGAATGAATAAAAATTGCATCTGAGATGTACTTCTCAGAAAAGATAAGCTGAAGTAGTAAACTTACCAAGTATCTCTTACTTTGTTATATTATCAACTATTGGAAAGGAGTAACTGTACCTTTTTACTCTTCTGTACATAACCTTGTAAATGTTAAATAAATGTAAATTGGCCAATTACTGGAGACTATGTATAATGAGCCAACTCATTTTCAACATTTGTGTCTTCTTAAGTGACAGAGAGACTTCCATGAATATTTAATGGATTTTACCTATGTATATAGTCACAAACCCTTATCCCTTGCTTCCTACCATGAGAGAATTGGCCCCTTTCTGGTTCAAGTTGATTCTTACTCTAGAGCCCTGGACCTTTGTGGAACCCAGTTGTCAGAGACAGGTGTAAAGGATGGCCTGTGGACCTCTGAATCCCCCCTTCCATGCATCTGTGTTTTAGATCTTCCTTTAGGTTTCTTGAGACAAAGATACCTCAACTAACACAAAAATCTGGAATACACTGCTCAAGTTCCAGATCTATGCAAATAACAAAAGTAAAAGAAAAATGAATATGATTGTTCAAAGAGTTACCTTCCCACCTCTCATGCTCGCTGGTTTCACGTCTTTCTCTAAAATGTGGCACTGCCTAGTGGAAAAGTGCTCTTTGTTTTGACTCATCAAGTTGGGACACTTTTCTTATTCTGCTTTACTGCAAGTATTTTCATCGTGATTGTCACATTCCAAGCTGAACTGACAGTGATTCCATCAGAAGAAACTACTAAACCTTCACTTTGTTGTCCATCCTGAGGAGTGCCTTGTTAATACAGTTCAAGAAATGGGGCAAAAGCAATTCTTATGAGGACATTTAAACAGGATCCATTTTTAGTTTCCCTAATATTGGGAAACTTGCTCTCCATGGGGGGTGAGCAGGCACTTGGCTCTCTCAGCTGATGAGAATCTCTATGGAACCCATGAAGATTAAAGAGTGTTTTTTTATATAAAAGGAGAGCAGCCTAATGTACAGCTAATCTTTATTAAAGTGGAAAAAAATTGTCAGTATTTGATCTCCGAAATCTGTATTACTTTGTCAAGGCTTATGGTATGTGCTTGTGTTTTGGAGGAATCTCCTGTGGAACAGCAGTCACCCTCAGGTATGATAAAAACGAATCCGTAACCTAGAAAAAAGGCCTCAGTACTGCTCATACATGCAGAGAAATCAATTAGTAGGTTTGGGAAAAATACCAAAATGGTTGCTTGAACATTATATTGATATAAAAAAAAAATTGGAGACGCTACTTAAGAAAAGTCAAAATATACAGTCGTTGGGGTATTTTCCCACATTACCCAGATGTAAAAGATCTGTAAACAGTTTTGATGAGGACCTCGTGAAGAATACATAATGAGCCCTTGATTGGATCAAAATCATTTTAAGCAGAAACATGTTTTTCAAAGGATGAGCTTGAGGTTCAGTTGTAATTCTATTTGAGCCTAGAGACTTGGTATTAAAAAATGGGTTATGACCTGCTTTTTTTTTTTTTTACTCCTTTCCCCCAACATTTCCCTCCCTGCTGTAAGCTCAGCTTGGTGGAAGCAGAATATGTTTAAAAATCCATTATATTTTTTATTGGCTGGGACACTAATGGAGGCCTCCACGACAGCTCTATTTTGCAGGCTGAATACTTTAATTAGGCTGGTTACTGATCAGTTGTCGGGATATTGATTGTGTCATTTATCAAAGAGCCAGAAAAGCAGGAAAAAAATGTTTTTCTGTTCTTGTTGTTGTTGTTAAATCAAAACTCTTGACTATGCAAGGTAAGTGCTACCTCTCCTACTGGCTAAGGCTCCAGCATTAATTGAGGAGTGGTCGGCCTCAGCGCTGGGCTTGGTTGACTCACAGTACAGAGGCAATGGCCAACATTGGGTACAGAAAAAAGTTTTAGAAGCCTTGACAAAAAGCTAAAGGGCCTTGGGCAGCTGAAAAACATTTTAATTATGAAGAATGCATGCACTGAGTGTTTTGACTATTTTATTTAACTAGCAGGATGCCGAGTTTTTGTAACTAAAAAGGAAGGTATACATCAAATGCATTGTTTGGGCCAAATGCTCTTTTTCGAAGGAAAGAACTTTGGGGATCATATCTATGTTTCTGTTTACTGCATTTTTCTCTCACAAATGGTCGAGGGAGCATGTCTTTCAAATTATATCGAGGGAGGATGTCTTTCAAATTACTTCTTTGAAATCTGCTAGGAAGACCATAATATAAGCAAGAGCAAAACCCAGTTCTGCAGGCCCCATTCCTCTTGAACAATAGCTAGTGCTCTCTGTGGTTGGCCCCTCCTAATACCTCTTCAGCACCTGTGGAACATGGCTTGCAGGGCTGTTACCCTGGATACAGCAGTTTTAAGGAAACTGTGAATTTGTTTATAGACTAACAAAATCAAAATAGCAGGGGGAAACGTGAAAAAAGAGAAAAATCTCAGGAGGACCACAGTCTGGCATTGTCACAGCAGTTTGCTTTAGCTCCTGGCCAGAAGGCCTAGTGTCTGCAGTGGGACATGCTCATGGCCTTTCCGTGGCAAACCTGCCTGGGCTCTGACTTGTCCTAGAGCATATGAACTTCGTCGCCCAGGGAGCGAGAGAGAGAGAGGAACCAGCTGGTTGGCAGAGACACCCTTGGCATGAACTGTATTCTTATATTGACACTGCTACAAGCTGTACTCCCAGATGGAAGAAAATTTGAAAGAAGCCAGTTGTTCGTGGAGGGGAAAGAATAATAAAGTTAATCCTCTTTCGTGCTGGCTATCAGCACTCCTAATCCTCAACACCACATTGTCAGAATATTTTTTTATTTCATATTCAAAGATGTTTTAACTGTTAGGACCATTTTGATTTTCCACAGTTGAGGACATATGTGCCATAAGTCTTGCAAGATTATTCATAAATCAGTCATTCTTTCACTTTGCTTCCATAGACCAAGTTGGAACATATTGAAAATGCGAATGTCATTTTTATGTTCATCCCTTAGGAGCCTGAAGAGTGTGGGGCATTTTCTAAGCCAGGCTTCGAGAGCTGTCAAAACGCTCTAACTACCTCCAGGAGAAATGATAATAGTCCATTGCATCCCTTTGGCACTTACGGTCCACAAGACAAACAGAAAGGTAAGGGTCTATCCATTTTCATCTATGGTGAGTTATGTGAAGAAAACACAAGTGATTGGTTTTTAAAAATGAAGGAACAAAGGGGAATTAATTAGACTAAGTACAGACTTTTGACTCTGAGTCATAAACGCTGAGAGCTGGGTGGCAGAGCTGACTCACAAGTTATGAAGCAGATTCCTGGCATCGCCTCCAGTTTAAGTGACAGTTTCTCTGCTTACTGCCCCAAACAGGGAGGGTTATGTGTAAAGCAAATCATGCCTGGAGAAACAAAACGACAAGCTGTTTTGTCACACATACACACACATACACACACACACTCTTTTAATATTGAAAGTTACCACATATAAAGGACTACTAAACTGACAAAATAGATAGACTAATATTAAACCATTAAAATGGCCATAACACAATTTGCAGATTTATGCTTGGTTCTCAACATGGTAAATACCGTGAACTGAGACCAGAATGTGCTGGTTGGAGTCTTCTCGTTGTTGTCTCGTGACAATCTTTCCCTTATTATCTTTTATGGATCACATTTCTAGTAGAGCTCTATATGAGAAAAACTTGAATTTTCTTTGTTTTTTTGAAAATTATACTTTAGGTCACCAAGCAAATTATTTTATTTCCCTGTACCTCCTTTCTTGAGTAACTTTAATTTATTATACTGCAAAAGAAATAGATATCCATTACAGCAAATTAAGAGAAAAGCAATAAGAGGAAAATTTTAATGTTACTCATACTTGTATCAGATATCAGTCAATAACAGTATGTATGTATTTGAGGTTTTTCCTTCATGTAAATATTTGTATAGAAAATGAAAATGAAATCTACCATATAAAATGTTTAGGAGATTACTGGAATTCCTGTCGTGGCTCAGCGGTTAACAAACCCAACTAGTATCCATGAGGATGTGGGTTTGATCCTTGGCCTTGCTCAGTGGGTTAAGGATCCAGTGTTGCTGTGAGCTGTGGTGTGTGTTGCAGACGTGGCTGGGATCCCCATTCCCATGGCTGTGGCATAGGACAGCGGCTACAGCTCCTATTCAACACCTAGCCTGGGAATTTCCATATGCCACCGGTGTGGCCCTCAATAGACAAAAAGACAGCCAAAAAAAAAAAAAAAACATGCTTAAGAGATTGTTTTTTAAATTTATAGCATATTATGAACATCTTACTATGTCACTGAATATTGTACAGTATCGCTTTCAGTAGCTGCATAGTAGTCTGTCGAATGGAGATGGTGTTTATGTGATCAATCCCTTACTTACACTTAAGATGTTACCAAAATTTAACTATGTGGAGACGATTTCTAAACTGAGATTACTCTATCAGAACAGATTCATAAATCTGAGGCTCCTCTAGAATTAAATTCTTTCATCTGAATGGGAGGTTGTTTTTTCCTCTGAATTCCTCCATTTCAGTGCAGTACTGGCAACAGCTGTGACCAGTTATTAAGTGTTTACTGTATGTTAGATGCTGTGGTAAGCAATTGACCTGCACACTCAAGGTGGGTAATATCATTGTCTTCATTTTGCCAAAGAAGATACAGACGGTCAGAGGGAAGAGTACATTCCTGACCCCACACCATATCACGGTCCCTAGAGAACCTGGATAGAACCCCGTCTCTATGACTGAAGTCCATTTCCTGAACTACAGCCTGGGCCCTGTCTTACATTATTAGTCTCTTGAAATTATTGTTGTCCTTTCACCTCTTACCAAGAATGTCCATTCAAAGCTGACTTGACCTTGTGTCACTTAAAGAAATAGTCAGTATGTCTTTTCCCATCTTAATGAAATTATGTTTTCTAAACAAAGCAAGATCTCCTTATGAGTCTTTGAGTTATGATAGCAGGAAATCTGGGGAAGGAACGGCACGTTTTCCTCACACCAGAAGACCCTTCCTTCTGCCATGCCCAAACCATGATCTAGAGAATTTCCAGCCTTTATATAACTTAACCAGCATTTAATTCTCAAGCATCATGTGGCCCAGTGACAATCCAAGTTCAAGGTTTTATTCCTAATTACACCAATGACATCCAAAAGCACATTGGACACATTACCCCCTATCTTATTTCATTTTCAGTACCTATAAAATACCAATGCTGAAGTGATAATGACACAGGGTATTTTTAGAGGACATTGAGATACTCAAGGAAATGGGATAATATTTCTAGAAAGACTAGCAAAGACTAAATAATGAAACTGTAGAACTAGTTGGAGTGTAAGGTTAAACCCAGAAAAAAATTTTAACGTCCACTCAAAACACATTCTAAAAAATAAAATGCAGTCATACTTTAGAGACTGTTCAGAGTTTGTATTGCACTGAACAACTAGGGTCCTTTAGGCAAAGAACCACCAGGAGGTTCTGTCTGTTCCCTTCCTCCTGAAACAGAGATCTGTGATCCACTAGGTTCCTGCTATTTCCTCCTCCCTCCTCAATTTTCCAGGGTAACATCAAAAATCCCAGTTCTTTGAAGCAGTGACTCCATCAAACGGTATTTCTTAAAAAGCACAGAGACTCTGTTGTTATCTCCTTGAGGGTCTGTGACGCAACACTCAGCTCTAAGAATTCGGCCTATCAAAGTATAGAAGTATTCAATTTTAATTGTAAGAGGCCAGTAGATGAAATGCTTACTTTTAAATAAGCCTATTGACTAAGAGACCACAAAATAAATATGTAACACAATTTATAAACAGGATGCTGTAGAAGAATATTGTGGTCGTTACCTCTTTGTCATGTTAATAACATTTTCCCTACTGGGCACCACACCTTTGAGAGTTCCTGAGTTTCAGATGCATATGAGGTGGCCCTAGGCCAGCAGGACTCATGAAATCCAAGTGAATGTTGACTCACCACCACCAGTTCTTTTTAAGGAGCCCCTTTATAAACACGAGATTGATTTGACAAAATGTAATGTCTAGTGAAGAGAGGAACTGTTACAGCCAAAACATTCACCTTTTTTTCTTCCCTTCTTCCTTTCCTTTGTATATTTAAAAGACCAGGGTTGATATGCTGTATTCCATCTATTTTTGTAATAATAGTACATACCACCCACTGTTCCACTGTTATTTTTTTATATATACATATTCCTGTCAAGCTGTTATGGAGAAAAGGCGTTTTTAGAACTAACGTTTGTAGAAATTATAATACCAGGAAGTTCACATTTATGTTGGAGAATAGCTAGCAGTGCCCGCAGTGAAATAAGTGTGGTGCTCCAAGATGGTAATAAGGATGGAGGTTGTGTCCCAGGGCTTTACTGTAAAATCCTATTAAGCATTTGAATGGTAATGAGGTGCACAAACACTGCATTTTCTGAAGAATCTCACTGGCAGACCTCACCCTGGGCCAGTAATAGCCTAAGCGCAGTTTGCCTCTGTTTTGTTATCTTCCCTTCTTCTGCTCTTTCTGTTGTTCTCATCCTCTCTTTGTGCTTTACTTCTGCTCCCCCCCACCACTTTCAGTTCAAGTGAACCCCAGCCTCTGCCACTGTCACCCATTGCCCTCAGTCTGCCTAGGATCACCCACTGAGGTCTCTCTCGGGCCTTTCATCTATAACCCAAATCAAATATTTTAGTTGTATGTCCTGTCCCACTGGATCCATGTTCTCTGGAGTCCTTCAAAGAGACATAATAGTGTAATTATTTATAATACGTCTCCTCCTGGGAACCTGCATCCACCCCTCTAGAGCATGGAAGGCACTACCTCTGCAGTGGTGATCAGAAATTGAATTATACGTTTTCATTCGACTGACGTTTCTTAGTTGCCTCCATTGTGCAGAACACACTAGGCTGCAAAGGTGAACACAGAGATATTGTTCTCAAGAACAGTCCAGAGCAAGGGTCAGCACACTTTGTAAAGGGCACAATCGTAAATATTTCAGGTTTCGTGGGCCATAGGATCTCTATTTCCACTCTTCACCTCTGCCACTGTGATGCCAAAGCAGCCATAGACAGTATCTATGTGAATGGACGGGACTGCCTGCAATTAAACTTGATGTACGAAACCAGATGGCGGGCTGGTTTGGGGCCAGGGCCATAGCTTGGTGAGTCCTAGTCTAAAGTCACAAACTCTTTCATCCTTCTTTTCTGATCTGGCCCTAGCAGGATAGACTCTGTAAAACAAGTCACAGCAATAAAAGATGGTGATTCAAATAAGGGTTATTTGGTCGTCAGTGAAGTAGAGACTAGGTGCAAAATTCAGAGGCAACATATAGAATGACTATCAAGATTTATCTTGTATACTCAACATAACCCAAAAGGACTATTTTTAAGAAATGAGGTCCAGATTTTCACAGTAATGAGGACCTTAACAAAGGTGTTTAGACCAAGAGGAAAAGAAATTATTTTTACAGTAATTAAGTTTGTTATTTAAAAAGTACCAAGGATAAAGTGTTATCAGAAAGATACTTACCTTTGTACCTATCATTACTATTTTTACTAATGATGAAGATTTAATGATAAAATGTACATAATGCTCAGTGTGTGATGCACAATATGATCTGAATCAAACTTACTTGTTATTAGTTGTTGTAATGTTCAGGATACATGTCTTTAAAAAAAAATAAAGTAGACTGAAAAAGTAAGCATTTTTATTTTATCTTCTTGTCTTTTTAGGGCCACACCCATGGCATATGGAGGTTCTCAGGCTAGGGGTCCTTTTGGAGTTGTAGCTACTGTCCTATGCTATAGCAATGCCAGATCCGAGCCAAGTATGCGACTTACACCATAGCTCATGGCAATCCTGGATCCTTGACCCACTGAGCAAGGCCAGGGATCGAACTCACGTCCTCATGGGTACTAGTCAGGTTCGTTAACCACTGAACCATGATAGGAATTCCAAAGTAAGCATTTTTAAAACCAGGATTCAGACCCCAGTCTTGCTTCCATGGCCCCAAATCCAAGGTTTTCCACTACAATATAGATGCAAAAAGAGTAATTTTTTTTTTTTTTATACGTCTATGGTATCTAAATGGTGAGTAGATACCATAGAGGTTAAAAAAATAATCACTGTATCTCATGATTTCTAAAGTACTTTTTGTCACTGAGACAAATACTTAAGTCCCTGTGTAATCCAGAGCATTTATTATAGAGTCTTGTTACGAAGACATTAAGTCATAAGACACATGGCTTGTTAATGTTCTCCAAATCACAGATAATGAATGTGTGCCAACTTTTCCTGGGTGAGAAAAGGTAGTTGAGATGCATGGACTTCACTTGCCAGGGTTTACCAGCAGGTCACCAGCCTAAAAAACATATCAGCAGGCTTAGATTTACTCACCCAGGCTGTATGAGCTCTCCTAGGAGTCCTTCAGTTCTGCATGAGGACTTATTTATTTCAAGGTTGGTTTCTGTGTCGGTGAAAACTGTGTCTGAGAGATGGACTGAAACCAAGCCAGGCACTGAAAAGTCCTGCCTCCACCTCACCATGGCTCCATTTGTTGTTTCTCTGCAGAGCCAATACTTCCCAATGACAAATGGGCTGAGAGCGAAGTCCCACCTTCCCCCACACCACATCCCGTTCTGGAACTGGGCCTTGAAGACTGCAGCCACAGGTATTGATAAGATAATATATCGTAAATGTTCCCCATTACGGTGTTGCTGGGAGAATCCAGCATCCTTATTTTAACTCTGTTTCTTTCCAGAATGAAAATCTCATAGCAACTTCTAATTCCTTCCAGTGAAAACTTCTCATAGCCAACAGTAACAGCTGAGATAGCTCGTATTTTGCTTCCTGGAATTTATGATGCTGCATGCATGATTAAAATATTAGAGAAAATTGTTGACTTTTCTTTTACCAAGTCAAAAACTAGAGAGGTAGAACTCAAAGAAAAGTTATATGGGAAGGTATAAAACAAAACCGAGAAGACATAATGCTTCCCTTTGTTTTGTTTGGTTTGCTTATTTGTATTTGGCAAACCCTAAAGGTATTTTAAAAATAGATGTTCCAAGAAAGTTAATGGAATCTAAAAATTAAAGCAACACCATATATAATCTAAACTATTGAAGAGAGTGCCCAATATTATATCCATTTTGTAATAGAAGCCAAAAAAATCAATAATTTTTAGAATCACATAAGCATGAAAGAGAGAGATTTACTAAGCATACACACCATTTGACTAGTGGAATCCATAGATTTTTGTTCTTCTGATGAGTTTTCAAAATCATTAACCTGTCCCTTTGCTATTTTCTGTATTTATTACAGCTGTTAAAAACTGTGTATTTTATTCTCTTCTTGTCCCATGCTTATCCTGTGAATTTTTTTCATTTTTCTTGCAGCAATGCTGCTGTCATTACTATTATCCATTTTTATTACAGTCTGCTAAAAATAAAACAGTACAAGAGTACAGCTAACTCTATTAGCCAGAAACCAACTTATATTTAGCTGTCTCCAAGTCCTACTTTTTTGAAGTCAGCTGTCTTCCTCAAATACAATTTCTTAAACTAGATCAATAATCACAGTCATGTTCTAGATCAGTAACACTGAGTTGGGGGGCGGTTCTGGAGTGAAAACCAACCTATTTAATTTTCTTTGTTCATTTCAACTATTTATGTCAATCCTAAATGAAAAATGACAGTTTAGTAGCATTAAAAAACAATCCACTGAAAAAATATTTCATTCATTCTACTTTAGTGTTTTCCCATGGTATATGCATGAAACTGATGGAACAATGCAGAGATAAATCAGATATAAACCTGTGATATTGTATTTATAAAAAGAAATATGTATTTGATCTTAGTCCCATTTCTGCCACTGAGCCCCCCAAAACCTTGGAATTTCCTAAGTATTGAGAGTGGTAAGGAGTCTTGTGTGAAAAGAGGTGGCTTTTGGAAGCACTTCAGGAAAGGAGCTGGTTGCCAATGGAGCCAATCTTGTACTTAGAGGATTGGAACTTTGAGTCCTAACCACAGAGGTGGACCTTGAATCAGTTGACAATGGCCAGTCATGCCTATGTAATAAAGCTTCCATAAAAACCCAAGAGGACAGAGTTTGGAGAGCTTCTGGGTTGGTCAACATGTGGAGATGTGGAGAAAAAGGTGAGCTCAGAGAGAGCCTAGAATCTCATAGCCCCTTCTCACATACTTTTCCCTGTGCAACTCTATGAAGGTCTGTCCCTGAGTTATATCCTTTTACAGTAAACTGGAAATCTAGTAAGTAATTTGTTTCTCTGAGTTTTGTGAGCCATTTTCAAAAACCCATCAAACCCAAGAAGGGTGTCTTGGGCACCTCTGACTTATAGCTGTTTGATCAGAAGTACAGTTAACAACTGGGACTTGTGACTGAAGTTCTAGGAGGGGTAATGGGAACCACCAATCTATAGCCAGTAGGTTTGAAGCACAGTTGACAACCTGAATTTGCAACTGGCATCTGGAGTAGAGCATGGGGGGGAGGGCAGTCTTACAGGACTGGGCCCTCAACCTATGGAACCTAATGCAGTCTCTAGGCAGATAGTGTCACAAGTGAGTTGAATTCTCAGACACCCTGCTGATGCACTAGGATTTAGGGAGAAACCCCCCCCCCCACACACACACACACAACACCTTAAAACTGAGTCCAGGAACCGAAAAGAAAAGCCTACCTTCAAGAAGATGGTAGGCTAGTAAGTAAGAGTGACAACTAGAACACAAGTTACAAAGTGATATTTACCAGAAGACATAGATAAAATGCCCTGGATTTCTGAGGCAGAGAGAGAAGAATGCTCCTAAGTAGAGAAATAGGGAGGATATTATGGGAAAAAAAAATGATACTTGAGCCAAACCTTAAAATACAAATAGGAAGACAGACATGAAAAGAGCCCAAGAAGAAAGAGAATTTCAGAGAGAAGGAAGGGCAGGAGGAACAGCATGGCAGCGGGAAAGTAAGCTGATTAATTCAACTTGTATCATGGCCAATTGGCCAGGTGACCACACCCAGAATCCAAGGTTAAGGGATAGAGGACAGAGGACAGAGGAACTACCTCAGAGGACAGAGGTAGTTCAGGGATATTGCAGAGATAGAATTATTGAGAATTAGCCATTGCCTTTTTGGCTGCTTTAGTGCCTCCACGGATTTCTTCCCTTCCCTTTCCAGGAAAGCATGTTTCTATACGATCTTGAAAAAAAGCTTACATTGGTTCTCACCACTGTAAATCTTTATCACATGATGTGAACCAGTAACTTGCATCTCCTTTTCACCCTCTTCTCCCCTAACTGGCATATTTAGACTTCAGTTCTCATCCTTTGCAAGAACCGCTCTCCTAAACACGGACAGTATTCTCCTTCCAATCAAGAGTATCACTTTTTCTCAGACTTTAGTCTTTTTGCTCATTCATTTGCTCATTTATCCGTGCAAAAGTACTTATGGAACTCGAAGCAAGGCACTCTAGAAGGTACTCAAATGAATTGAAAAGCATCCCTACCCACAAGGAAAGCAATGTCCTTTTAAAGAGACACCCAGGTAATTAGGAAGCAGTCTGTTAAGCATTAGATGTAAAATGCCCTTGGAGCCTAGAGGAATGAGCCACTAACTCCGCCTGTTGGTGTCAAGGAAGGTTTTACAGGAGAGGGATTGTTTGAAAGGTTTCTTGAAAGATAGAGTGGAACTTACTAGGCAGGGAAATGGTGGGAAGGGCAATTTAGGCTAGCAAAGCTAAATGATGGGAGAGGGGACAGGCATAATGTTCAGTGTGGCTCAAGAATACAGAATCTGGGGGAGCAATCAATGAGAAGAGCATGTCTGCTGTGCTGCGAGTGCCATGCTGCTCCAGAGAGCAGTAGAGAAGCATTGAAAGGTTTGAGGTGGGGGGTGGGGAAAGAACAATATGAGGTTAAGCAAGTTCAGTTATAGAGGATGAATGGACAGGGGAAGCCCTGAAAAGGATACCAGTCTGAGACTGCTGGCAAGAGGAGAGGGACTGGAATGAAGGAAGGAGCAGCATGGCAGGAGAGGAAGGAACAGAGTAAAAGAATATTTTTAAGATGGAAGGAACAAATCTAAAGCTTTGAATCTCTCACTTCTGCTTCTTTCTTTCTCTCTCTCTCACCCCTCCCCCCTTTCCTTCCTCCCTCCTGGAGATTCCATGACCTGCACCATCCTGCAAGCTGCTGTGTTGCCTAGGTGACCAGCAGCAGAGGGGCTTTGGATGAAACTTAGAGTGGAGGAAGCATAGGAAGGGAGCCAGGAGGGTTGAGCAAAGTAGGCTGCCCTGTCTGAAAGAAAGAAAGAAAGAAAGAAAGAAAGAAAGAAAGAAAGAAAGAAAGAAAGAAAGAATTAAAAGCCCTCTGAAAGGGAAATGTATTGAAACAGAAAACTAATTTGTGAAGCATGAAAAACAAATTCAATCAAGTTTACTCCTGTCCTTTGAACCAAAATGAAATCAAGAATTTATTGAATTTATTTGTACTATTATGTCAATTGTTATTAGGCAAAAATTTACAATATGTGTCTAAATTTAAATATATACAGTATATACATACAGAGAGAGAGAGAGAAAGGAAATACATTTTCTACTGTGCTGTCTCATGGAGAGTTTAAGGCAAATCAACAGCAGAGAGAATATACTGAATTTGATTCAGACAACATTGGGTTATTCCCTGTGTGTTCGTATTTTCCCTCCCTCTTGGTTGTCTCACAGTTCTCATCTCTCTTTCTGTGTCTCTTTCACACATGTGACCGCATCTACTCCCCCTTATGGTAGTGAATTGCTGAAGCTGATTCATGGCCACCTGAGACTTCAGACATAATTTTTTTTGTTTTTTTTTTTTTACCTTTTGTCATTTTAGGACCATACCTGGGGGCATATGGAGGTTCCCAGGCTAGGGGTCTAATTGGAGCTGTAGCCACCAGCCTACGCCACAGCCACAGGAACGCAGGATTCGAGCAGCTTCTGCAACCTACACCACAAATCATGGCAACACCTGATCCTTAACCCACTGAGTGAGGCCAGGGGTCGAACCCACAACCTCATGGTTCCTAGTTGGATTCGTTTCAGTAGAGCCACGACGGAGCTCTATCAGACATAATTTTTTTGGCATGCCCCTCAAAGCCTTTCCCTGCCTTTGTGCTTTAGACAGTTCTCTTTGAACATTCATGCTGGGTGGTATATGTCTTTCACATTCCCGATTTGTCACCATATTCAGGACACTGGCATATGTTTCATGCTACCCTTATTTATTCATTATGCAGCATAATTTGACACCGAGTATCGTTTCTCTTTGATAGATTCCCTGGTTGTTCATGCTGAAAGTACAGTCTTTATCTAAGATACGTCTTTGGCCTGTTGTCAACTTCCAGCTTCCACTGCAGCCCACTCAGCCATGAGCACATGCTAACAGCCTTCGAAATTAAAATATGTCATATTTTATAGTTAATCATTATGTCACCCTCTCCCACCAAAAAAGTTCCAATTTGAAGCATAAAATTACAAACCGTTTTACCAGTCTAATGCGTGTGTCTAGGCTATTTTCACATGAACCAATTCAACACAACACTTGTTATTCAAGTGCAAGATAAGTTCACGTTGGCTTTGATCTCATTGTGTCTCATATTACACTTACTTCCCTCCTTAAGTATCTGCCAATCTGATATCAGCCTAATTTCCAGTTTGCAGCATGGAAAGAGGGGTTCTTTTGTTAATGCTTTTTGAAGTGTACGCTTGGCCATGGTCAAAACAGTGGTAATAGAGATACGTATCACCCTGATCAATTTAATAGACATAGCCAGGTACACATATGTATGTATGCACATATACAGCCACACATGCACACATATGAATATTTATTGCATTGATAGGTACAAAGAAGCTTTTTATTTCTTTGATATCACCACATCTCTACCAAAAAAAAAAGAAAATCTGCATTTTTGTTTTATCTTGATGCTATTGCATGGCCATCTTGTTTTTTTTAATAGGAATGAAGATAATTATTTCCCAAGAGTCTGGGAAAATTTGAGTCCTTATTCTTAATTTGTCAAGTAGTGCCAAGTTTGGTGAAGTAGTCTCAGACAGTAGAGCGAATTAACCAAAAGTTTACTCAGTTTGGTAGATTCCCATAGTCTGCCTTGAACACAGCACTTTAAATGCAGTGTGATCTGTTTTAATGAGGAATATTCATGTTGGTCCCAAACTTCCTCCCTAAAGGCTTCCATCATAATATGTGGCATCTGCTTTGATTAACCCCTTGGTTTTCTTTTGTTTAATGATATGCACCACTCTGTTGAAACAAGAAGCTAACCTAAAATGCAAGCTGTATAAGAGAGTGTGCATGAAACTGCACTGAGAGGAAAGTGTTTGATTTCTGTCGACACAGGATCAGCTTGTGTCCCAGGCTGGCCACCATTTTAGCCAGAGCTTTTGTGGCTCTGGGGGAAGTTCAAGAAACCACAGTTCTGGTCCTGGCTTTGCCACTGGCCAGCTGTGTGACCTTGGAATATCAGTCTCCCCTTTAATCCTCTGTGTCTTATCTACAAGATTAAAAGTTAGATGAAGTGACCTTTAATGGCTTCCAGCTCTTTAAATTCACTGGTTCTCTGAAGGCCATGAGTCTTTCTGACACTAAGACCACATCCTCACAAGAGATCAAAGGATGAAAAACTAAGTGCAAATAAAGGTCGAATAACACAAGTGCTTCCAAAACATCAAAGCTCAGGGGGAAACTCATGTTCATCTTAGCATCTCAGAATTCTTCTTTAAAATGGGCTGAAACAGCTAAAATATTGCTATTATGCCAGGCCAGCGTCAGTAGCACTAGTGAATCAGGATTTTTTGTTCACAACTAGCATATTTTGAATCCTTCACTAGATATTACGTCTGATAGGCCTTATGTCAGTAGCTTTCTCTAATGAGAATGTAGCCGGACAGCAAGAAAGAAACCAAGGAAAAAGAAAAAAAAAAGAACCCAAACCTCCCCCAAACTTCATAATTCTAAAGTGTAGATTTAAATTTCTTGAGCAATTTTCATGAAAAAAAATCTATAATCATTCCTCGGTATCTGTGAGGAACTGGTTCCAAGATCCCTGCAGATACCAAAATCTGCAGATGCTCAAGCCCCTCACATAAAATCACTTAATGTTTGCAAATAATATCCTCCTGTATACTTTAAATCACCTAACACAATCTAAACGTTATGTAAATAGTTGCCCAGGCAAGGCAAATTCAAGTTTTGCTTTTTGTAACTTTCTGGAAAAATTTTTTTTTCTGAATGTTTTTGACCTCAGGTTAGGTGATCCTTGACTGCACTACCTGAGGATACAGAGGGCAGACTGTGTAACCTCTTTGCTAGAGAGTGTCTCAGGCCCTCATTCAGAGTCCACTCTAACCTACAGGAATAAAGAATAGGATGAATAGCTTACTTTTATTGAGCTCTCACTGTATGCTAGGCACTATTGTCAGTATTTTAACATAGCATTTCATCTTTGCAACTTTATTAAGTAAATTCTATTACTGTCCATTTAAAAAAAAATCTTTTGCATTATGTATTATTAGAGGATATTGAATATAGTTCCCTGTGGTAGACACTGTTCATTTTATATGCTAGTGAACTGAGGTCATCCACCAGCTCCCAGCCTGGGGTCTGAAACATCATATCATATCCCTTCTAAAGAGAAGCAGTGAAGAGCTCTTAGTCACAAGTCCAAAAATGGAGACGGCAAAGAAACTGTAAAAAACGATGGATAACTTGAAAAGCAGAAACTTACAGTCATTTGGGAAGCAAAAACAGCTCTGTTTATTTATCTGCTTATTTGCTTCCAAAATGCTTCTATAACACTTACTCTGTACCAAACGTGATTCTCTTTACAAATCTGTATAACTCATTTTCTCTCTTAACATAAGAAAATCGGAAGCCCAAGGAAGTTCAATAACTTGCCCAGGTCCCACAGCTAAAAGTAGCAGAGCCAGAATTTAAACTGGGCGACGTGCTCTGGCATTTGTGCTTTTGAGTGCGACACTGTGCTATCCTGTATCACATCATATTGTAATAATGGAGGCTCATTCATTCAGCAATGTCATCATTGCTGCCAGGCAGTATTAAATATGCATGACTAATAAGTTTCAAGAAAAGATTAAACTTGTTTTGGTATCCTTGGTCAAGCAATCAAGATGCCCTGGTACATTTTAGTAGGATTCTCATTCACAATCGTTGAATTTTGTTGCTGTGATTTTATTGGTTACAATGTCAAAGCCCAGCTGTTTGAAAAAAATTCAGTCTCAGTATTTTCACAGTGACCAAGGATGCCTGATCTGAGTTGTCACTGTATTTATGATTAAAGTTGTGCTGAAATGAGCTACTACATTTACTTTCTAAATACATGAGAGTACCAAGGGAGAAAGAGGCTGAATTATGTAAAATACATAAGTAAAATGTATTTCCTGATCAAGAAATAAGGCATCACCTATAATTCCTTTATATAATTCCCTTCACTCTCAAGCAAAATAAGTAAGATATGCAGCAGAAATGGGATTCTTTGAGGTTGCATACGAGTACTAGGATGCCTATAGTGGGCATTTGATGTATCTTATGTCTAAATTGTCAACTGTGCTTTTCCTGTTATTTCCTGTTGGTATTATTGATGAGCAGACTATTTGCTCAGCATTAACATTCATTTGAGAAAACAGACTGAGTAGAGTAGAAAACCAAACTACTGCAGCCATTAGTCATGCAACAGGATGGTTTTCTCTAAAGGACATGACCCTTTCACTTGTTTTTAAAGAAAGGGCGTGCTTAGTCCACAGATCCCTCTGACCCTGAGTTTAGGCTCTGCTAATATCTCGTGACATCTTTTGAAGCGCCAGTGCTTCCCAGGTTCCTCTTACCCACTTAAAGTTATATATTGTATAGCTGGATCCCAATTAGCAGAAATCAGTGAAGAGGAAAACATGATATTAGCCAGAGAGTATTATTTAAATTGCAGCCAGTGGTAAAATGCATGGAAACAGAGTTGCAACATCTCATAAAAGAAACCTGAGGTTCAAGAAGTGGTTCAAAATGTGTGGTTGGGAGCTGCAGAGGTCGTGATGAGGGGCTGTGTTTAACATGAGAACTAGTGCTGCCTTAAAAAAAAAAAAAAGTTTTTGCTGTAAACCTAAATCCAGCATATGGCTTCTTTCTGCAGCTCTGGGGTGGATTCAGCTGTATATTTTCCAGATCAGCACATCAACTTTAGATCTGTGACACCAGCCAGGCAGCCTGACTCAATGAATCTGAAAGCCTCAAAGAGCATGGACCTTGGTAAGTGAGGGGAAGGTGACAACCAGGTCAGCTCTCCGGCCTCAGCCCATCTATCTTCCTGAATGTCCCGCTTTTGTTTCTTCAACTCCAACCTGAGGGGTTAGGTCTGCTGAAGCCTAGAGGAGGGCAAAAGGGTCAAGCTATCTTCCTGTCTCCTCTCACATTTAATTGTGATTCTCGCTTTTTAAAAGAGAGATAAATGACATTTTTATAAAGTGGTCCGTAGAGGTCAGAAAAATATGCCTGTTCCTTCTGGAGGATCTGAATGCCATAATCATCTTTAACTCACCTGCCTTTACGTTATATTCTCACTTCTACCAGGGCCTCTGCATTTCTCATGTCCATACCTGTTGCAGGACCTGGGAAGATGGTGCAATTAAATGAATCCTCTTCTATGTGCAATGGATAGGGATGGAAGCAATGGAGAACTATCTCTTTACATGCCCATCTCTAACTCCTGCAACACCGCAGGGAAGAGGGGTCCCTGGATTTGCCAGATTGAGAGTGTCCAGGTACCCCTGCGTTCATTCCTGGACAAGCTCACTGGGGTTCTGAGTCCCACAGGGAATTTCTGGGTGACTGTTGGCTGCCAAGGGAGAGCAAACTGTGTTCTGTCCAGGCCCTGAAATACCTTTCAGACACCCAAGCACACTGCTGCCCTCCCATGGAGAGAACTATTAGAGTAAGCTGTGGGTGCAAAACACCTTCTCAGCAAAATAGTCATTGCTTCCTGAATGCTCAGAGGCCAAGCTTTGCAATTTTTTTTTGTCGTTGTTGAGGCACATTACATATTTCATTAGTAGCAACAAAATACAGTAATCAAAACTGTGCACTCCATAAAAGAATCTGATATATACTGTTTATCTGTTACTCATTTACAGGAGTTCAGAACAATATTCAGTCATGATGAAACAAGAGAAATTGATTCTCGTTTCTATAAATTAACTAGATCACTGGAATACATTTGTTCTAAGCACCTACAATGAGAGACTGATAGAAAGCTTTAACAAGGAAGCTGTCTTGAGCTCTGGTCAGAAAGCGGTATTTTCTCAGGCGTGAATCTATGACAGACCAAAGAAATAATGTGTGACAGTGACATAGGTTATTACTAATAATTTAAGGAGCAACTTATTTTTATAGAGTGCTTGATAAATATTTCCTGTTCTGTCTTTCCAATTCCTCTATAAAGAAAATGAATGTATAAAAACTGCTCTTAATTTGGGGTGAGAAATATATTACTGTTTTCCAACCCCCCAAAAAAGTGAACATGAATTTTAAAGATCTTTGCAAAAGAAAAAAATAACATCCACTTTAAGAAAGACAAAAATGATCACATCTGTAAAAATAAAACCTAAGGCTGTCCAGAAACAGTAGATATGTTTACATTTTTGTTACTGAAAACTTTGCTTTGGGGAGGTTTTCTCTTTTAGATTGAAATAACCTTGGCAAAATATGTATCGTTACCAGTCAATCATTGCACTTTATCGTATTATAGCATAAATGACAATAGTAATATTTGTTCAGTTTACTTCATTGGGGCAAAGGTCATGAGCTATTTTCTTCAGAACACAAGTATCTAACTAAAAACATTAACTTAAATGCGCTATCCAGCACAAGTGGTAAAATATGCTATAAAAACATTTTTAAAGTATCTATCAAAGTATGGTCCCTTCCAGGAAGTGCCAAATTAAAGCTAACAGTCTTGAAGAGGGCTCTGAGTATCAATAGTCAGGACCATTCTGAAGCCCTATTCCCAGAACAATTGAGTAAACCCAATAAATATGTTGATTTTCTCAATGAATAAACAGAGATGATGCCAGAATGGTAAACTTTTGGAAGTGTCATTCCTGTTTGAGTAGATGAAAAGATGAAAAAAATATTGAAAGTAGTTTAGTTTTTCATATATAGCACTGGGCCAATGTAAAGAATTAGTATTTGCTAAAAAGGTTGGTGAATGTGCTTAAGGAATAATCCTCTCAGCAAGGTTAGTATTCGAAAAGCTAAAAAAAATGCTGAGGTACTTAGGCTGAATAGCAAATTAGTGCTATTTGAGTATGTTTGACCTAGAAAAACAGCAGTTTCATGTGATTCAAAATATGAAAGATAAAGCCTCCAATTTACTGTCTAATTTATGTTGGGTAGTCCTCTTTCATAAAGCCTTTAAAAATGTTCAAAGGCTAATAGATCTCATCAGTACCATCTTTGATTTTGTTTGTTTCATTTGGGGGGCTGAGTCTAAGCTACTGTTTTAACTTGCATATTATGTTCAAATTATTTTAGTGGTGAATGTGTTTCATTTATTTCTTTTCATTTATGTTTTGAAAGACAATTCTTATTGTGAAAACTAAAGCCTTCTCATTCTCATCTCCTCCTTCTGTCTCCCAGAGGCAGACATGATTTAAACCTAGTTTGTTGTGTGAATATCCTTATAGAAAGCACTCTCCTTATTTGCTATTCCATCTATCTGCTTAGTCTCTGCCACACGTTGTGTTTCTTTATCCCAGTTGCACAGTGTTACATGAATCAATCTTGATTTACAATTTACTTTATCTCATACTGAGAGTTTGAATATTTTTGGTGTGGGGGAGGGCATACTCTTCGCCAAAAAATGTTTCCATTTGTTAATTCCTTTTTCTTTCATCCTTAGAGTATTGTTATGTATGTTGTACATATTTTTTTCGGTCTCTTATTTGTTGTCTTAGTTTAATTGTGATATTCTTTACTATAAAAAAAGGTTTTAGTCTTAGAATGAAGTATTTACAACTTTTCCATCATGACTTTTTGGTTTTATTCTTACCCCATTTATTTTCTTGGACTTTACAAGGCTTGCCTTTTTTTTAATGTTTAGCAATCTGTAATATGTTTTTATTCACGGTGTTTGAGGTGGGAAAATTTTTCTCCATGTAAATAGGAAAATTATCCATAGCACTTATTGACTTTTACATCCTTCTCCCTTTTATTGGGAATGAAGTCACATTGCGTACTGCATGTTTCTATACATGCTGTTCTATTAATATATTGGTCTGTTCCATGCCAGTATCACCCTGTTTCAATTGTCATCCTATTACATTGTATTTTGATAACTTATAGAACAGTCTTTCTGTTTTTTTCTTCTTTTGGAAAATTACTTTGGCTTTTTATGTGTCTGTTCTCCCACATGAACTTGAGATCAACTCCTCCAAAATCAATTTAAAAATTAAACAGGAATGCTTCTGTTGTGCGTGTACCCATTAATTATGTTTGCTCTTGGTTCCTGATAGAAATGTTTTACCAATTTAAATAATTTTTTTAATCCCTATCTTCTTGAAAAGTTTTTTATTTGCTCATTTTGGGTAACCAGGAATGGATGTTGAATTTTATTAATTGATTCTAGTGTTCTGTACAGGATGATCATGTGTATTTTGTTCTTTATTCTATTAATACAGTGAGTTATAGGAATAGATTCCCCAATATTGAATCTTTGATTCTTTCTGAATGAATCTAAATTTTTCTCTGCATTTGAAGAAGGTAGAAATGAGTAAAAAAAATTATCTATGTGCTCTGAAACATATATCTAAGACCCTGATTATAATTGTATGCAGTATCACTGATTCCTACATATCCATAAATTACGTGTTGTTTTTTTTTTTTAAGACTGTTCTGACTCAATATGTGCATTTACTTTTACTGGCATCCATATGGCCACATTTAAGTCAGATCAGAAATGATTAAAATGATGAATAAAGGGAAATTGTTTTTAAATAATTAGATGTAACTATGCTTATTCAAAGAGGTTAGGGTGTCATTTTCTGGGTTTTCCAGAAAATCAATCTTTCCCTACTAATTGTAGACTTTCCTCTATTTATTTAAATTACCAGAATTACTATGTTCAGTCTGGATCCCTTTAATTTGTTCATAATTGAGCTTGTGTGGGTGTTGAGTTGGAAGCTCTCAGGAGCTGAATAACACAGCTGCCTCTTTGGCCTTTGGCATAGGGTTTTCCCCCAAAGAGCTGCCCTTGTTGGCAGTATGCCAAGGAGTGACATTCAAAGACTTTTTGATGAGGCACAAACATCTTTAATATCCAGGCCTGGTGTTTTATGACCCCATAATACTATTTAAGAATGGGTCTGAATTATTCAAGGGACAGCACTTCAGTATTTTGGCCCATTCCTTGACCTAATATATAGCCCCCTTTAAAGTGAGGCTTAAAACGCTATTTCCCACAAGATTTTTTTTTTTTCTGAGAGTTTTCTCTCGTGTTTCAAATTGGCCTCCTATCCTGTTTCAGAAGGGTGTTCTGTAACACAGAGGAAGGCTGAGGGCAGTGCAGATAGAAGAAGCTGACCAGCTGTCTGCCTCTGTTCAATGAGAGGAAATGAGCTTAAAGTGATGCATGAGGCATTCAGACGAAATATTAGGAAGTTTCCTGACAATGAAGGTTATTAACATTCCATGTCTCCTAGGCTCTTAAAACAGTGCGTGTGTCTTAAAAACTGTCCCTAAAATCAAGACAATAGATAAACTGGCTGATTTTTCTTTCAAGATCTGTGATTCAGCAAGTTGGTTGCTTGTTGGAAATTTCTATTAAGAAGGAAATATTTGCAGGCATTCACAGTTGAAGTAAATTATAAATCAACCAATTTTTCATATATCAGTAAAAGGTAAATATTAGGGTCAAATTTTGAATAAATCCATTTCATACACACCAGACATTCCTCTCAGAGAGCAGTTGGGTATCTTTAGTAGCCAGTGGAAGATGATCATGAAAAAAAGTTAATTGACCACATTCTACTATTCTAATACTTTCTTTTTTGAATTATTTTTTGTATAACTAGGAACTTTCATATGCATTCTCAGCAATAAGACAAAAATCCTAAACACTGAATACATAGCAGAATTTTTATAAAACCGTGTATTGGAGTTCCCGACATGACTCAGTGGTTAACGAATCCAACTAGGAACCATGAGGTTGCGTGTTCGATCCCTGGCCTCGCTCAGTGGGTTAAGGATCCGGCGTTGCCGTGAGCTGTGGTGTAGGTTGCAGACACGGCTCGGATCCTGCATTGCTGTGGCTGTGGCGAAGGCCAGCAGCTACAGCTCCTGTTAGACCCCTAGCCTGGGAACCTCCATATGCCGTGGGTGCGGCCCTAGATAAGGCAAAAAGACAAAAAAAAAAACTGTGTATTCTGATAACTGTAGTCCTGATTTATCATATGTAACATATAATACCATATATTAACATTTTTAAAATACATTTTTGTTTATACCCAAGGATCTTCTTTATTACCCATCAGTAAGTAATACTTCTGACTATGGCAAGAGCTGAATTGAGTACCACTATTTAAGATACAACTTTGATTAAAGAAAAAAAAAAAACTGGTTGGTAAAGAAGAATGCATGGTAATATTAAAAGTGTCCCCATCTCTAATAGAAGACTACAAGAATATAGTCACATGGATGCCCTAAGCTTTAGGAAGTCAAAATGAAGGAATTACAGGGAATATCTACACATTCGTTAAACAAATGTTTCTCGATACCTACTGTGTGCCAAGGAGGGCATTAAATACTGAGAATTCAGTAGTAAATGAGAGAAATGGTGCTTGTTGCACGTACCTAGATTAAAACCTTAACAAAAGAAGGAAAACTTAAGCTTGAAAATTCCCAACAGGAAATAACAACAGGATGATGACAGCTTATCTCGGAGAGAGGGAAAGGGGGTGGCATCTGAAGCACTGGGGCTCCTGCATCAAGAACTCACTGATAACCTTGGGGTAGAGGAAAAGTAAGAGAAGCAAAAGGTGTGAAAAAAGAGTAACAATAATCTAGAAAAAGCAATGTAGGGAGAGCTAAACAGCTGCATGCAATGAAGCTTGCAAAACCTGTGAGAGTTAGACAGTCAAGCTATCTTTAGAGCACGAAAAAGAAAGTATGGTGGCCCATTGTTCAGAGTACCTAACAGCTGTCAGGTGGAAAGTGGAGCCACCCAATTCCTGTGTTCATTTTCCCATCAGGCACACAGAGAATGACATTCAAAATGGATGAGCATGGCTGCCAGCAAGTGGGGTCCAAACAATTGAGATCTCTGTACCCTAAAAGGATGTACAGGGATTAAGAGGGTTGTGATTGTAAAGCAGCTATCCCTGATCATTAGAAATTAAGAGGAGGCCTCGCACTGGAGATTACCAATTTTCACAAAGATGATGAATTCCAGAAACAGCTGGTGAAACTAGCGATGTCCTCTAAGGACTTCTGTTTGTGGAATGAAAATGGTTACTAGCAACCCTCATGGTGGGGGTGGGGTGGGGGGAGGGTGGTCTCTGAAAAAAATGTTTCCTTTCCTTTTTGGATAAGATGTCTAGGCTGATAAATCAGGGAAATACTACAAACAGAGTTTACATTGGTTTTTAACAAAGGTATTTCAATTTGTTTTTTGATCGAAGCATTTCCCAAATTATATATTAAGGTAGGTAGTAGTATTAGAATGCTCTTTACCCAAATGTGCTAATTAAGGCTCATTGTCACATGGAAAGGAATTAAAAAACATAGAAGACACAGTGCTTGGCTCCTCTCATTATATTCCAAAAAAAAAAAGAAAAAGAAAAAGAGCCAGAATTTGATGAAGATGAGGACTTGAATAAAGGTTGTGAAAAGCATTCTTACCAAATTTTCAGTAGGTGTTGTCTCAGAGTTGTGTAATATCAGAGACTGACAGAATTAGCATTCACGTGATTTATCCAGAATTGGAGAAGACATAATTTATCAAACAGGGAAGAATTCATTGAACAGGCCTTTATTGGATACTCTCTACATGCCAGGCAATAGCCTAGGCACATAAGATAAAGGCTCCACTCTCACGGTGGTTTCATTCTCATTAGGTAAGTAGATGGCAAGGTTGTATACAAGTAAAAAATAATAAAATTTCAGATAGAGATGATTTCTCTGAGACAAAAATCAGGTAGAGATGCAGACTGAGGAGAGCCTGTTTGAGATATGGTGGTGAGAGATAAAGCAGTGTCCCAAAGACAGGTTAAAAGAAATCAGGAGTACACCTACGTTCTTTAGGAGACCTGGTATAATAACAGTTTCTGAAGAGATCTTTGTTTTATGTATTTATTTGTTTTTGTTTGTTTTTCTTTTTATGACCACACCTGCAGCATATAGAAATTCCCAAGCTGGGGATCAAATTGGAGCTGTAGCTGCAGGCCTGTACCACATTCACAGCAACACTGAATTCGAGCTGCATCTGCAGCCTGTGCTGCAGCTTGCAGCAACACCAAATCCTTAATCCACTGAGTGAGACCAGGGATCAAACTCACATCCTCACAGAGACTACCAAATGTTCTTAACCCACTGAGCCACAATAGGAACTCTGAGGTCCTTGCTTTTTAGCTCTTGCCTGACATGACAACCCCCAAAGCTAGGTCAATGTTACCAGACTCAGGAAGACAGTAGGCCACTATATCTCAGCCTGGTCCTGTAGTATTTCATTCTGGGTACAATATTGTAATAGAGTCAAAAACAGTGTAAAATGTCATCTAATTGTTCATGAAAGACCTAGAAACCATGTCTGATGAAAAAGCTGTTGAAAGAGATAAAAATATCTTGCCAGGGAGTTCCTATTGTGCCATAGTGGAAATGAATCTGACTAGTATCTATGAGAATGCGGGTTTGATCCCTGGCCTCACTCACTGTGTCAGGGATCTGGCATGGCCGTGAGCTGTGGTGTAGGTCACAGATGCAGCTGGGATCTTCCATTGCTGATGCTGTGGCGTAGGCCGGCAGATGTGACTCTAATCCAGCCTCTGGCCTGGGAACTTCTACATGCCGCAAGTGCGACCCTAAAAAGCAAAAAAAAAAAAAAAAATCTTGCCTAGAAGGTGACTTAAGAGCCATATGAGAGTTCTCCTTAGACATTTTCCTGGCTAATAGTGAAAAACTCAAATCTGTTTAAAATTGAATTTGCATCCCAAATATATCAAGCAATGAGGGCAACATCAGAAGATATATCAAGTTTACAAGCTTTGAAATCTAGGAAGTTAATGATGAAAAATTAATTATAGTTTGTGGCATGTTAGGTATGAAAGGAAAAAATAGATATATAAATTAAAACAACCCCTGAAGACTGAGAAGAGAAGCAAAATTCATCAGAAATATGGAAAAGAAATCATTTTGTATTTTTCATTATTAGATAAAAGATACAGGTTTTTTTTTTTTTTAGTGTACCTTAATATGTTTATATACATTAAAGGGACCTCACAGGTTATAACTGAAGTAGGGATACTAGATGAAAACAAGTTAAATGAAGTTAGAGAAATTATGTATCAGGATTCAGGCTGAATTGTTCTTTCATGAGAAAGCAGAAACCAGGAAAAAGAGTAACTGACTTCTCACATCCAAAGCCAACCTTCTTTCCAAACATTAGGAGAACCCAATATCTGCATTAACTAAAAAACACAATTAAATTTTAGATGATTAAAAATGAAGTATGGACTAGTATTAATATTAACTAAATCGCAGTGGGAGAGATCACTTCTCTATATCTTTAATATAATTAGACCATTGTATTAGGTATAGCAGAATAATGTCGATTCTGTTTAGAATTAATTAGAATAATTACTTGGGTTGGAAGAAAACATACACAACTGCTTCTCTCTGTAAAGGACATGCTTCTCTTCCTCTAATTCCTTATATATCCTTTTTCCCCTCTTTTTTTTTTTTTTTTTAATGTGTAGCCCCTAGGAAATCTGTTTTCAAGAAATGCATTTTCAAGTCTAATCTGACTTTGTGTTCAGTATTACTAGTAATTGGAAAATGGTGCCTTTTGTGCAGATACTGCACTTCGTACCACTTTATATGTTGTATGTTGTGTGCTGCAGACTTGTCCTGTGGCACGTTCCATCCCTCTACTCTCATACCCTCTCTGAAGAATAAATGCTGAGCAATACCTTAAAGACCGTTGCACTCACTTACCATTATTGAAGGAGTGACTCAGGAGCACAACTATCTCCTATGCCCCCATCAGGAATATAAAATAATCTTTTAAGCAAGGATCATCTCTCACATATAAAAACACTTAACCTGGGGCCTAGAACCTAAGAAATTCAGTGATGTTGTTAGTAATAGCACGCGGTCACGGAGAGATTGGTGTTAGAAGTGGTCTTGGAGGTGAATCTCTTCATCCGCTACATGTTTTTTGGTAATTGGTGGCTGACTTGAGTTGTTGTAAGTAAACTCTCAAGTAATTATTGTGAAATACTGGGGAAAATATTACTATGGATTTCATAGGTAGATTCTTAACTTAACTGTTGGGTCACAAATGGGCTCAGAATATTGCCATGATTTTCCACTAAGCTTGTGTTTTTCTTAAGTTGGAGTATTGTTTAGTGCACATATAGATAAAATAAAACCTTAATATGGAAGAGAAGCCCAAGGCTCTTGTGTTCCCACATGAAATAAAATTTGGAAATGTTCATATTTGAACCTTAACCAGTCGTATTTTGCCAGTAACAAACCCACGCAGATCTTTCTTAAGTTAGCCTCTGTGTATTTGCAGCATTATTTGTATGCTGATGAGAAATTTGATCCATGGGATAAGCTGCCTTATCCTTTAGAACTGAAATATCTTGTGTACCTCTTAAAATTTGGATTAGTACATGAAGTGCTTTTTCTTTATATTCTGTACAACAGAGGCTCTACATCTCAGATATTAAGCATTTAAGTAAAGCAAAATATGAACCTTTCTTTCCCACTTGCCTTCGTCTTCTAAACCATTGTTCATATTTAAATGAAATTCTGTGTTCCTTTTTAAAGTACTTTTTTGTGCTAAATAGGAACATCTTCATAAAATATGAGGCTAAGGAAGCTATTCGAGATAAACAAAATATTTAAATGCTTCTTGCAAAAAGGAACAATTTTAGTTGTTTTAAAGAGTTTCAATAGCTGAAAATATTATATATAAATATATAATTAAGTATAGTATAACAAAATATTATGTAAAATCTAGAATACAATAAATAAGTGTTAGTGGTATTTAGCAGTTTTATAACTGTCTCTTCCAAATGGTATTTAGTATTTGTTATTGGCAATATTTCATGCAGAGATTAAAACTACTGTAGGAAGGCAACACTATCTCATTTTTAGGCCAGTAGATGCAGTTGGTTCTTTAAAAAGTATAACACCTTTATTCTTGTTTATTTTTATTCTCACATACACATATTTATATTTTTACATTCTAATTTTTCCCCAAAGGGATTATATTGAACATATGCTTTTAAATTTAGGTCTTTTAAGAATAACCTAGTTTATATATTATTCTCTGCTTCTATATTTGTTATATGATTATATTATTTTCTATATTATCTTTTAATTATAAAGCTTACTCTTGAATAACTGTAGCCTGACATATTTACCTAATAATATGTGGCTGTAAGAGTTGTTTCCAAATTTTGCTCTTAGAAATAGCAGTGCATTGATCCTAATAACATATAAACCTTTGTAAACAGTCATTATTATTTCATCATTGTAAATTTCCCTTTGGCTAAATGTTCTATTAAAGCCTTAAGGCTTTTGACATATATGATCATCTGCCCTCCAGAAAGGAAATTTCACTTTTCTCAGTGGTGTGTGAGGAAGAATCTGGCTGTCATCATTTTTTTTTCATTTATGTCAGTTTTGTAGGCTCAAAGGGATTTTTTATTTTACTTTTAAAATGCAAAAAAAAAAAAAATAAATTGACTTCTTTGGCTAAACATTTTTTCATATATTTATTCATTATATATTTTCTATTAAGAACCATCTGAACATTTCCTCTCTAGAGCTGAAAACTTCTGAACTAGTATCACTTTTTGTAAGTAAAGTGTTATTCTGCATTAAAGGTCAAATCTCAATTTTTGCTCATGGGGGAAAATACTTTGCTTTTACTTTCTTAAAGCTAGTATGTTTCTCACTGCAAAGTACATTTTAATGACTACATCTGTATATTTCATTTAATGCTTAGAAAATTTCTAGCTAAATATGAATTAGAGGCAGATTCAGAATTTGGACTTAATTATGAGAAAAACTTCTTAATCTAGGGTAAGTCCATTAATCTTTCTAAAATTTTTTTTAGTTCTTCTTTGGAACGCTAAAACCACTATGCATTATATACAGTGGCTTTGGCTGCTTTAGAGCATAATAGTACAGGGGCTTTTGTCACCAGGAATACCTGAAAAGCTGTCTAACACTTGAAAATATAAATTCAGTCCCATGTAAAACCCATCCATCCATCCCTCCCTTCAAAAAATATCTGAATGCTTCCTCTGTGCCATGTATTTTTCTAAATAATTTAGACTTATCCATTACAACAGACAACATCTTATTTCTTAGGTTGTCTTTAGTGGGAATAGTCTCATGAACAAAGTCTGAGAGATTAAGCCTACAAGCAGTAATAATACGTGAATAAAAGCACCAGAAATATATTAAGTATAACAAACATAAATGTCTACAAATTGTGGAGAAAAGGAACATGCCTAGAAAAGCTAGCATTTCAATCCCCACTTGGTTTCTAGCCTTCATAAGGAAAGGTTACTAGGAACTCTATCCAATGAAGGTATTAAAATTAAAGCGAAAATTACAATAGAGATCAAATTGGAAAGGGACTAATCGTGACTGATGGTTTCAAGTGAGCAGGGAATAGCTGATCCAGGAACTAACTAGCATAATCTCCAAGTATGTCAAGATTGTCCTGAAAGAATCGTGAAACCCAAAAAGACTTCAGCTGAAATTTCTTTCTTTCTTTTTTTTTTTTTTGTCTTTTTGCTTTTATCTAGAGCCGCACCCATGGCATATGGAGGTTCCCAGGCTAGGGGTCTAACAGGAGCTGTAGCTGCCGGCCTTCGCCACAGCCACAGCAATGTGGGATCTGAGCCGCGTCTGCAACCTACACCACAGCTCACGGCAACGCCGGATCGTTAACCCACTGAGCAAGGCCAGGGATCGAACCCGCAACCTCATGGTTCTTAGTCGGATTCGTTAACCACTGAGCCACGAAGGGAACTCCGACAGCTGAAATTTCTTCAATTTAAAACAAGAATGTAACAAGGAATTGGAAAACATTTAGCTCATTTTCTAAACATGGGAAGAAGTACTGTAATTGAGTGAAAAAGGAATTACATCAGAGACTTCCTATTTCTACCTTTAATAAATCAGTAGATTCCACGTAAATAATCTTAGTGCTTTCACCGCTTTTTTTTTTTTCTGCTCTAGAGGAAAATCATAAATGGCAAAGTCCTTTAAGTATCAACTCCCAATGAAGCTTTGTCAAAGATTAAAGAACATGTTTAACACATAAATAGGTAAACATAGAATTTAGTTGAAACTGAATAGTTTGAATGTCTTAGTAGTGACTTGAATGATATAGTAAAGAAGAGCTAAGCAAGTCTGAAAAATTTTGAGTTAAAGTCTTCTTAAGTAAAGATTTTTCAAATTTTTTCAAAATTTTACTTTTATTATAGTTGATTTGCAGTTTTCTGTAAGTTTTTGTTGTATAGTACAGTAACCCAGCCGTACATATATATGAATACATTATTTTTCTCATACTGTCTTCCGTTATATTCTACCCCAAGAGACTGGATATGATCCCTGTGTGCTGTACAGTAGGACCTCATTGCTTATCCACTCTAAATGTAATAGTTTGCATTCTACCAACCCCAAACTCCCTGTTCTGTACGCATTGCTAGGCTTTTAAGAGTCCATACAAGATATAATAATAATATGCAGTATTTTCCAAATTCATTTGATCACAGAAATCTGGATTAGAGATCATCTCCTAAGGCAGAGAAGACGTGTTTGAGAGGTTGCAAGGTCATGTGCACCAGCCAGAGAAAAGTGGGGAAAGGATTGCCAACAAGCTAGGACATGTGGAGCAAGGCTGTGAAGCGGGATGCAATCTGAGAGAGAATCTCTAGGATAGAGAAGTGTCTATGGTGGCTAAATAACTAGGAATTAACTACAGGGCAGCATTGAAAAAACAAGGCTGTAACTACGCATGAATTAATCATGGACTGTGATGACAGTGTGGCTGGCTGCATGCAATGTGCCTCAGAAAGAATAGCACATGTATGATAAAATAACCTCTGATACATCGTTGGATAGTCAGTGGCTAGAAACCACTGACTTCCCTTTACTCATGGTAGAAAGATCAAATGCCTCAGCACAGTGTTCAAGGCAGCGATGATATCTATTAATCTAGAATGCAAAGAGGAAAAAGAAATAGCAGAAGTATCTGTCATGGTAGCTGTAGTAGCTAATGTTTTTTGGGCACTTGCTGCACACAAGGCGTGTTTTTTTGCATGGCAGTTCTGTTGCCATTTTACAGATGAATGTAACTGGGGCTTAAAGCAATCAGCTACTGAAGGTGGCATAGCTAGTAGGCGGTGAACCAGGATTTGAACTCAGGCCCGTTTAACTTTGATGTCTGGACTCTAAATCATTATGCCTTTCTCTTGCTAGTGAGGTTTATTACTGTCCCAGCCTTTAACAGTAAAAATAGAAGACCTGTCATCCTTTCTTCTTTCCTATTTAAATTTTAATTTTCTTTTGGAACCTATTTAGGCCTTGACTGCTGCAGGGAGCTGTTGTCTTTCCCCCCCACCCCGACTCTTTTTCTGAATTCCTATAACAATTACTTTTGGTATCACCGATTTTAGCACAGAATTGCATACTCTTCTGAGTACCTTCTGAGTGAGAACTTTTTTCCCACTCCAATCAGATTACAGGCCCTTACAGGGCCATACCTTCTATCTCTTTGGCATCCTCCTCACCACTTAGAATGTGTCGATGTGGAGTCAATCCAAGATGGATGATGTGGATGGATAGTGTTTGAGCCATCTGGCTGGAATCTCAGAAACCCGAGACTCCATGACTAATTTGACTGATAGTACTGAGTAGGCAGATGCAAGTTTCCTACATCAAAGTATTGAAGGAATCGATGAATAAAAGTGCAAATGGATACTTGCACTTGTATAAATGAATAAAAGTGCAAATAAATATTTGATTGGGGTAGCAAAATAGAATAAGGGTAAACATATTGTAGGAGGGTGTAGAATATAGCACTTTACACTCATTTTCACTTACCCAAACTAGTTTTGTTCATTTGAAAGAGTTTGGGTAACAGTTCATAGTAATGAACAGATTTAAGAAAAGAGTCAAATGCAGGACATAGAGCAGGCCAAGGGCTTTAATTCCATTCTGCAGAAAAGAGTGAAAGCAGTTGTTTAAAACTGGAAGAAAAGGGCTGTGTGCTTTATTTCCTAATTGGAGGAATCTATGAATAAATTAGGCAATCACTTGCTATAATTGATTTAGAGCATGTGAATTCCCTTGCACTGCCGGAGAGGGTTAATTAGATCACACTGTTGTGTGGCCCTTCCTGGTCTTCTGTCACTGACATTTTCCCCTTTGTGTTCTTTTATCTTTTCCTTTTGTTATTTTCTTTTCAATCTCAAGACATACATCCTTTTATTTATATTTTAATTTATAACGCATTTTTTTCCATTTGTTGAGCTAGAAACAGTTGATAAATATTTCTCTAACCAAAAAACTGTGTGCTTCTTATTTATGAGTCCCCTTTTCATTTTCTATAAATCTGTTGCAGAAGAATAGTGTAGTCTGTGCATAAACCTTGCACCAAGGGAATTATATTCAAAACATTCTTGAACTACTTGCTTTTACCTGCAGCAACATGAAATTGAATTACATTAGTATAGAGTGATTTGACTGCATGAGTTGTTGCAAATGTTGTGTAAGCTGAACATTCAGAAATTCCGCTCACCTAGGGTCATATGGTGTTAGTTGTCATGACACATATCACAAAGTGCTATGGAAAACATTCCGAATCAAAAAACATGATTGACTCAGAATAAACCAGAAATATTCTACAAAGTTTAAACACTTGATACAGGCTCACCCACTATAGGTTCATAGTTTACACCCATTTTTATCCACAAAACAATTTTTTAATGATTTTTATTTTTTTCATTATAGTTGGTTTACAGTGTCTGTCAAATTTCTGTTGCACAGCAAAGTGAGCCAGTCACACGTACGTATATACATTCTTTTTTTAACATTTTCCTCCATCATGTTCCATCACAAGTAACAAGATATAGTTCCCTATGCTATACAGCAGGATCACATTGCTTATCTACTCCAAATGCAACAGTTTGCATCCATTAACCCCAAGCTCCCACTCCATCCCACTCCCCCCCCACCCCCGCAACCACAAGTCAGTTCTCCAAGTCCATGCATTTTCTGTGGGAAGGTTCATTTGTGCCTATACTAGACTCCAGATATTATAAGTGATATCGTATGGTATTCGTCTGACTTACTTCACTTAGTATGAGAGTCTCTAGTTCCATCCATGTTGCTGCAAATGGCATTATTTTGTTCTTTTTTATGGCTGAGTAGTATTCCATTATGCATATGTACCACATCTTCTTAATCCATTCATCTGTCAATGGGCATTTAGGTTGTTTCCATTGTCTTGGCTGTTGTCAGTAGTGCTACAGTGAACATGCAGGTGCATGTGTCTTTTTCAAGGAAAGTTTTGTCCAGATATATGCCCAAGAATGGGATTCTGGGTCATACGGTAGTTCTATATTTAATTTTCTGAGGTACCTCCCTACTGTTTTCCATAGTGACTGTACAATTTACATTCTCACCAACAGTATGGGAGAGTACCCTTTTCTCCACACCCACTCCAGCATTTGTTGTTTGTTCACTTATTAACAATGGCCATTCTGACAGCTGTGAGGTGGCACCTCATAATAATTTTGATTTGCATTTCTCTAATCATTAGTGATGTTGAGCATTTTTTCATGTACCTGTTGGCCATCTGTATATCTTCTTTGGAGAAATGTCTATTCAGGTCTTTTGCCCATTTATCAATTGAGTTGTTGGGTTTTTCTTTTTTCTTTTTTTTTGCTGTTGAATTGTATAAGTTGTTTGTATATTTTAGAGATTAAGTCCTTGTCAGTTGCATCATTTGAAACTATTTTCTCCTATTCTGTAGGTTATCTTTTTGGTTTTTTTTTATGGTTTCCTTTGCTGTGCAAAAGCTTGTCAGTTTGATTAGGTCCCACTGGTTTATTTTTGCTTTTATTTCAGTTGCCTTGGGAGACTGACCTAAGAAAACGTTTGTAAGGTTGATGCCAGAGAATAATATTATATTGAAAATATGATCACAAAATCATTAAGGGCAAGAATTTATAAAGACAGTTCAGTTTAATTGTCCACCCCATTGGAAAAACTGGTGACAGTGCTTCATCATTAATGCACTGGGAACTCATATTTGTAAAAGATGGCAATAGTGTTAACCAAGTGTTCAATATATCATTACTGTGTACTTTTCTATGAATATTGAAGGTTCATTTTGCAAATAAAATGCTAGTATGAAGAGAAATATGTAAAGAGTTTTGTTTGAATGGAAAGAGAAAAATCTTCTTTCCTAAGTTGGAGAAGAGACTTACTGTGGATAATATATGTGAACCTAAAGAATGATCCTAAGAGTTCACTTTGGATTGCATTGTTCCTTTTTTAATCCAGCAACATCCTAAAAAGTTAATTAATTTGGAAACTCCAGCTTTTTTAAAGTATAATTAAGAGAGCTTGTTTAAGAGGCACGTAATAATCATTTCCTATTACCTACATGTTCTGTGTTCAAGAGAATAAGGGACTATTAGAAAATGTGACATCTTTGGTGTTCCTGTCGTGGTGCAGTGGTTAACAAATCCGACTAGGAATCATGAGGTTGCAGGTTTGATCCCAGGCCTTGCTCAGTAGGTTAACAATCTGGCGTTGCCATGAGCTGTGGTGACGGTCGCAGACACTGCTCAGATCTGGCGTTACAGTGGCTGTGGCGTAGGCTGGCGGCTGCAGCTCCGATTCATCCCCTAGCCTGGGAACCTCCATATGCCATGGATGCAGCCCTAAAAAGTGCAAAAAAAAGTAAAATATGACATCTTTAATTTAAGAACATCTCTTGTTAGTAATTGAAAAAATTTCAGTATGAAATTAGAAAAATATATGACCATACATTTCACAAAACAAAAAAAATTAATCAGCCAGTATATATTAAATATATTCAGCCAACAAGGAATAAGGAAATTAAGATATTGGCAAACTTTGGAAAATGCTGAAAAATAAATGCACTAGTCTCACAACACGCTCTTGTCATATTTTTAAATTGATGCTGCTTTACTGCAAAACAACGTGGTAATTGCATAAGGCACCTTAGCACCATATTTATCCTTTATCCAGTAATTCCATTTTGAAGAAAAATCCTATAAAAAAATTAAAGATTTGACCAAGATTTAAGTTTAAGGATTTTTCCTATCGTGAACTTAATTTTCCAGCAATAAGAGGATTAGTGAAATTACAGGCTATTAATCTAATAGATATAATAGACTATTATGTGACCAATAAAAATATTCAGACTATTTTATGACGTGAAATGTTAATGATAAAATATTTGAAGAACACAGTGTAGAGTTAGTGTATGTATGTACAGATAGATGTGCATATCTGTACCTATATAAATAATGGAAGGATATTCGTCCAAATGTTTTTTCTTTCTTAATGGATTTTATTTCAATTATAGGTGTACATAAATCATCACAAGTCAATTTTACAGATTTTGTATCCCAAACCCCCAGTGAATCACCTCACCCCCCAGATTGTCTTATTTGAAAAACCAAGTTTTTCCAAAGTCTGTGAGTCATTGTCTGTTCTGTAAAAAGGTTCATTGTGTCTTTTTAGTTTCCACATGTAAGCGGTAGCATTGGGTGTTGCTGTCTAATTGTCTGACTGGTTTCACTTCGCATGATAATTTCTAGGTCCATCCATGTTGCTATAAATGTTGGTAATTTGTTCCTTTTAATGGCTGAGTAACATTCCATTGTGTGTATGTACCATATCTTCCCTAT
>PVHT020000144.1:6990906-7003401 GCA_004024745.2 Catagonus wagneri
GAGAATGATGTGAGCTCTGGGTTTGTCATAGATGGCCTTGATTATGTTGAGGTAGGTTCCCCCTATGCCCACTTTCTGAAGGGTTTTTATCAGAAATGGGTGTTGGATTTTGTCAAAGGCTTTTTCTGCATCTATGGAGAGGATCATATGGTTTTTAATCTTCAGTTTGTTAACGTGGTGTATCACACTGATTGATTTGTGGATATTGAAGAATCCTTGCATCCCTGGGATAAATCCCACTTGATCGTGGTATACAATCCTTTTAATGTATTGTTGGATTCGGTTGGCTAGTATTTTGTTGAGAATTTTTGTGTCTATGTTCATCAGTGAGATTGGCCTGTAATTTTCTTTTTTTGTGGTATCTTTGTCTGGTTATGGTATCAGGGTGATGGTTGCCTCATAGAATGAGTTTGGGAGTGTCCCCTCTTCTGCAATTTTTTGGAAGAGTTTCAGAAGGATAGGCATTAGCTCTTCTCTAAATGTTTGATAGAATTCACCTGTGAAACCATCTGGTCCTGGACTTTTGTTTGTTGGAAGTGTTTTAATCACAGTTTCAATTTCAGAACTTGTGATTCGTCTCTTCATATTTTCTATTTCATCTCGGTTTAGTCTTGGGAGATTGTACTTTTCTAAGAATTCGTCCATTTCTTCTAGGTTTTCCATTTTATTGCCATATAGTTGCATATAGTAGTCTACCTCCAGAGACATGCAGGCTGCTGAATGTCCCTGAGAGCTTCACCTTCAATGCCCTTCCCCCACAACAAGGCACAGTCATCCCTGTTTTCCCAGGAGATCCTCCAGGAATTGCAGTCAGGTTCCACCCGGATTCCTTTGGAGACTGCTTTGCCCTGGGACCCAGTGCACGTGAAAGTCTGTGTGTGCCTTTCAAGAGTGGGGTCTCTGTTTCCCCCAGTCCTGTGGAGCTCCTGCACACAAGCCCCGCTGGCCTTCAATGCCAGATACTCCGGGGGCTCTTTTTCCCTGTGCCTGATCCCCAGGCGTGGGGTTTTGACGTGAGGCTCAGAACTCTCAGTCCTGTAGCTGAGTCTCTGTGATGCAGTTACTTTCCAGTCTGTGGGGCTCCCCACCTAGGAGGTATGGCGTTGCTTCTATTGCGTAATCACCCCTCCTACCTCTTGATGTGGTCTCCGCTGTGTCTTCTGGAGCAGAGTATCTTTTTTGGAAGTTTACAGTCCATTTGGTTGAAGATTGCTCGGCATTTGGTTGTAGTTTTTCTGTTATTTGGGAGAGAAGTTGAGCTCCAGTCCTTCTATTCCGCCATCTTTATCCAATCTCCCATTTGTCCAAATGTTAACATTGATTTTTCTCTTAGTGGAAATTGCAAAGATCATTTTTATCTTATTGATATATCTTTGCATATTTCAAATCTTCAAATATGTATTGCGCTTACATTTAGAATAAAATCAATAGACATCATTAAAATAAGTTTAAAATAGAATTGTAAAAAATCAGGTAATCCTGTCCATGATAGAAAAAAATGGGGATATTAAACTACAAAAATGATGAAGAGGATGCAGGCTATGGGCTTCTCATCACTGAGGACTCTCACCTGGAAGAGAAAATGAAAATATTTATGGATAGAGTAATGGTGTGTTTCTTAACTGATTTCAGGCTGGCACAGAAAGTTACTCCCTACCAGTTAAAATGGCACTAAGTAGGAGCTTATTGCACTGCCAACACTCAGAGAACTGTACCAGCAGTGACCTAATAAACAGTTGATTTGTCATATACAACGTGGAAGTCCAGATTAGGCCAATTCAGTGTGCTGATGCAGCCGTCAGAGATCTAGGCTCCTCTTTTTTCATTCTGTCCTCCTTGATTTGGGGGCTTTTGTCCTCATATTTGTAACCTCAGTGTCCAGTTTGCTCCTGTATCTTCAAAAATCATATTCATATTACACACCCAAAAAAAATAAGGAAAAAGAAAAAGCGGTGAATTGGAATAAGACAAAGGAATGTGCCATCCTTCTTTCCTTTATATCAGGATATCTGATATTGTCCAAGAAACGCTGCCCAGAAAACTTCCACTTTTAGCTCATTGGCAAGATGGTGACATGTTCCATACCTTCTAACCAGAAAGCAGCTAGGGAGAATGGTCAGCCGTAGCCACCTTGTAAGGCTGAAAGCTTCTGGTCACTGATGTACAGAAGTGCAAAAAGAGCCTCCAAAGTCTTGGCAGAATTTCCAGATTCTTTTAGATCTTTGTCCTTTGAGATCATTATTCTATTCCTATTCTGATATAATTGTAGAATCGGTAGAAAAGTGGTAAGAGAGCAATGACTTGATTCTCCATCTTTGGTCAAAGCCAAGGTTGACTAATTATATTGAGGCTGGAGCAGTGGACAGTGAGTCAGAGGTCCTTGGGACAATGATGGTGCCATTTTCAAACCAGGGAATCTAGTGAAGACACAACATTTAGAGAAGAGGCATCAGTAAGTCACTTTTTTTTTTCTTCTTAGTGACGCGAAAGCTATGGTTTTTAACATTACATTTTAACATCCTGAATTGTTGAGACAGTTTCTCTGGTTGAAACAGGTAATGCTTTTTTAATTCTTTTCTCTTGTTTTTTTCTTTGTTTTGTTTGTTTGTTTGTTTTTCCTGTCAGTTGTTATAGGCACAAGGCTTAGAGCTTTTATAGGGACTACCAAAGTATTCAAGACATAAAAAAATTACTGGCTCTAAACTATGAGAACGAAGCCAGAAATTTGAAATTAATCAATGACTATTTCTGAAATGTAAAATTGTGCCAGCTTTATTAATTGATACATTTAGAACTTATTAAAAAATATCAATACATTACATTTGTACTTGGGGATTATTTTCCCCACTTTATCAGAATTTCTAAGTATGCAAAAAGATTGCTAAAAAAATCGTTCAGTTCTTATTAAATGAAAAATTAATACATAAATAATTTGAAATCATTTTTTCCTAAGTCTCTTACAAAGTTTTACAATAAGAAACTGTATTTAAGGTAAGAATCAGGAGTCAGCGGGAAGGAAGAAATGCTATACCATAAATTCAGCCATTGCTTTTCCTTTTCTCTTCTTTCATCAGTAGACTCAGAGGCCTCCAAAGAAATCCCCGGTCTAAGGAGAAGAGGTTTAAAAAAAATCCCTTTCTGTGAAGTCACTTTGGACTCTGGGTCTAGCAACTTTCTGTTTTTCCTATTAATGTTTTCTGTTAGCTCACCCTTATTCAAGATTCTTAATATACATCAGTACCTTCCAACAAGATAGAGGATATTTAATATGTATGAGTAATCACCTGTTCTGCAAAAAAAGCAGCTTGATTTAAATGAGCTTATCTAATAGATCAGTATAAATACCAGATCATTTCACTGGAGTGTGTGTAGAACTTTGTACATTCTATTTAAGTGAATGGTTGTATGCTCTGAATTGGAGAGACAGCACTTAAACCCCCAAATTAATATCCTCTGAAAAACAATGAGCCTGGATGACAACTTTTCAAAATCGATTACATAGTAGTAGCCTTGTTTTGCACAGTTTGCATATTAAACAGATGATAGTAGATTCTGGGCAGAAATATAGACGGTATTACATACTTCAGATCACGCCAGAAGAGAAATCTTTTGATAGCACTTATTGTAGCCACGAACAGAAGCAACTATACAGTCCCCAGCCAGAAGCCCGATGCCAAAATTAATTCATACAAGAATAAACTTTGTCTTAGTGTCAAGTCCATAAGCTCTAGGGGAAAGGCACATGAAAATCCTGGGTAGCTCAGATTACTAGATATCAAGAATCATAATTCAGTTCTGGGCTGGCCAGCTAACTTTGCAAGAAGGGACATTGCCTAGTGATGAGAGGGCATGTTTCTACCCAGCCAGCCATCCAACAAGCAGCTAAAGAAAGGAGGCATGGTATTCAGTGATGAAAGTCCTGCGCGTGACTTTGGTGTCTCAAGCCTAGTTGTCAAATGTGTAAGTTACACACAGCTTGGTGGGTTAGCTAATGCACTGGATGACAGAATCAGGATTCAAAAAGATCTCAACAGGGAGAATTGATGAGCTGCAATTCATAAGATTAAATTTAATAGGGATAAATGTAAATGCCTGTACTTGAGTTCAAAAAAAGAAGCAATTGCCTCCTCTCTTGTTCCCATCCAATTCATTTTCCATGCTGCAGCCTGGGTGATCGTTTTAGAACACAAATCCAATCATGTCACTTTCTTGCTGAAAATCCCTTAACAGTGTCCCATTGCCTTGAGGATAAAGACAAACTCATTAATGTGGCTTTTGAGAGTCTCCAGGATGACCTGTTTCTTTCTCCCCCACTTGATCTCTCACCAGTCACCCTCGCATGCTGAGCACTTCAGCTGTACAGAGGATTTTTGGGTTATATGTGTGGGACCTGTTTGGGGGCCTTCGTATTTCCTCTGTCCAAAAACCAACTTCATGCTTCCCTGTATATCTCTGAGTCTCAACTTAAAGCCTTCAGGAATAACCAATCCATAAACCAGGTCCATTCTCTGTATTACCTTTTTTCGCAGTTCCTTGATCATCCTCCTTTCATGCGACAAACATTCATCAAGTGTTTACTGTGTACCAGGCACTGTTCTGGACTCGGGAGACAGAACAGTGAACAAAGCAAAGCCCATGTCCACATGGAACATATGTTGTACTGGGGAGGATGTCAGTGATGAGTGCTTTGTAAGAAAATGAAGCAGGATGAGGAGATAGTAACAGAGAGTTGGGTTTGAAACGGCCTACCTTAGATCAGGTGGCCAGGGAGACCCCTGTGATGATCTCCTGTCTTTGGAGATGTGAATGAGGGACAACAGAGAATGTGTGGGGGAGGAGCATGTCCCAAAGCCCTAAAAAAGGGCAGACTTGGCATGTTTGGGGAACTGCAATGGGACCAGGATGGGTGAAGTACACTGAGCAAGGGGAGAGCTGTGCAGAATGTGGTTGGAAAGGCCCCCGGGGGCCAGGACTCAGAGACTATAGCAAGTTTTTGGATTTTCTTCTAAATGTGATTGGAAGCTATTGGGAGGCTTTGAGCCAAGGGACTGCCATGGTAAGATTTTTGTTTTGCTTTCTGTTTTAAAAGCATCACACTAGCTCCTGTGTGGAAAATAGACTATAGGGAATAAATGGAGAATCCCAAAGATGAGTCAGGGGTTTACTACATCTGTCAACTTGAGAACTGATGGTAGCTTTGATCAGGAAGGTTTGCTAATACGCCTCACAGTATTTGTGATCAGTTGTATGCTAGGAATCCTGCTGGTGCAGGGCTCAAGACTAAACTGTTCACTTCCACAATCCCAGTGTCCAGCATGATGTCTGGCGCTGCACTGGCTCTTCTAAGATATTTGTTGAACCAAGTCTTGATTTAACAGCAGTTAATGTAAAATGGACTTCAGGATTTTCCTTGGCTATAGACTGGGTGAGCCAACAATAGGCCAGTTTGGCTGCCAAAATCTAATGCTGTCCTGGGTTGCATTGAAAAGTTGGTGGGAGGTGAAAAAGAGAGATGTGAATCCCGGGGCACTCCAGGCTGCTTCTGCTCTATTGACACTATTAACCTGATCCTACACCATTGTTTTCTCTGTCTTCTAATTATGGCAGCCCTCACTCCCAAGACCACACACTGGATGCATCTGAGGTTCCCTCTGTTGCTTCATTCCTATATTTAAGCAATAAGTTCTCTGTGATGTCTCTTAGATTTCTCTCTCCCTCCCCTTTTCCACTGCTCTGACACCATCTGAACAGTAGTTCAGACCTCAGCCTCTCCTCAGTAACAACTTCCAGGTGTATGAAGCTCAAAAAAAAAAAAAAGAAAGAAAGGAAAAAAAAAAGCAACTTATGACAACTCTATCTCTTACTTTTGAGAGCATCAACAGCCATGAAGAGGCACCATGTGCTCCTTCACATAGTTTGTCAGGAAATTCTCTTTAGGAGGTAGTGATGACTAGTAAAACATAGTTCTCGATGGTAAAGCTATTAGCAAAGTCTTACCTCTCAGATTCACAGAGTAGAAGGAGTGTGTACTTTCAAGTTAAGAGCCCTTCAGTTTCCTGCTACCCTACTTGCTACCTTCATGACACACACCACTGAGCCTCAGTTCCCTCCTCGGTAAGATGAAGGGTAATAATACTCACAGAGCTTTTTCAAGGACTGAATGAGATAACATACGTTAAAACACTTAGCATGGAGTTCCTGCTGTGGTGCAGCAGGTTAAGAATTTGGCATTGTCTCTGTAGCAGTGCAAGTTCGATCCCCAGCCCAGCTCAGTGGGTTAAGGATCTGGCCTTAACCCATTGTGGTGTAGGTCACAGTTGAGGCTCAGATTTGATCCCTGGCTAGGAACTTCCACATGCTGCAGGTGCTGCCAAAAAAGAAAAAAAAAAATGCTCAGCATGATCTCTGACCTATATAATTTGGTAATTAGTTTAATCCTTCTTCCTTATCTGTATTAAAGATAGAATCACTGTGTGGAAATATACACTGTAAATAGTGGAATTGGAGGTGTGTCTTTTTTTTTTCTCTTCTCTCCTTTTTTTTTTTTTTTTTTTTTTTGCCTAGGGCCATTCCCATAGAATCATATCACATGAAGTTCCCAGGCTAGGGATTGAATCGTAACTGCAGCTACCAGCTTATGACAAAGCCATGGCAGCACTAGATCTGAGCCTGATCTGTGACCTACACCACAGCTTGTGCCAATGCTGGATCCTTAATGTGGCCTTGTGAGCAAGGCCAGTGATTGAACCCACATTGTCATAGATGCTAGTCAGGTTCTTAACCCACCAAACCACAACAGGATCTCCTAGAGTTGTGTCGTTTCACTGATTAATAGTGAATAATAGCCATTTGTTGTGTGACTTATAGGATAGACTTTGCCCTTTTTTTCCTTTGGTTTACCTTGCTGATAATAGAAATACTTATCAAGGGTCTGGGAAACAGGAGATTTTTCATAGTCTGAGTGGAAATAGCTCAACCCTTGGGTAGATCCCAAGTATTCCCAAAGAAAGCAGTCTCTTGGGAGAGAGCGCACACAGTAGCTTTTCCTTGTCATAGATTTGGAAAGGGGGGGTGGGAGAGAGACAGAGACTTGATACAACTCACTTTTGAGGATCTTTGTAATCTGTAACTTTTTGTCATGTAAAGATGAATAAAATACCATCTTTCCCTTCACTGAAGTTGCCCACCAGTCAACACAACATAGGGTAGAAAGAGGTACATCTGCTTGGAGGCAAACTTAACATGTTCTGGGGGAGACATAAATAGAATATTCTACAAAGAGGAGGCTATAGTGTGGTGCTGGGCCCAGGAGAAATGCAGTATTTATATATGAGAGGTTTGAGGCATTTCTAAGGATAAAGACAAATGGAAAGAAATAAGGACATTCTAAATGACTTCAGTAAGAGGTGGATAGAGGAAAATATAGGGAGAAAGGTTAAAAGAGTTCAAACCTTGATTGAAAGAACAAGGAGACTATTTTCTAGTTGAATTTAGTGGAAGCTTTGGGTAGGATAGAAAAGTAATGGTTAACATAGATAAATATGAATATTTGGTGAATCGGATATAAAATTGAGGATATGGAGGTAGGGCAAGAGTAAGTTGGAGGCAATTGTCCAAGCTCAACCAGGGGAAGGGAAAAACCTTGGGCCCACTTATGAGTACTCTTGGAAGGAAGTCATATGACTATTGCTTGTGAGGATAGCATGTGTACTGTCAGGACACTAGCATGTGTACTGCCCTGGACCTAGACATAGTTTTCTTTCATTCTGCTAGCTTGACTGTGTTTTCTTTGTGGTCCTATATTTTAAAAAAAAAGATGTACTTGCTTATTCAAAATATTGAGTTCAAGATATCTTCATGTAGGAGACAAGCAGGTAATGAGATATTCAGGAATTCCCATTGTGGCTCAGCAAGTTAGGACCCTGACTAATATCCATGAGGATGGAGATTCTATCCCTGGCCTCGCTCAGTGGGTTAAGGATCTGGTGTTGTCATGAGCCACAGTGTAGGTCACAGATGCAGTTCAGATCCTAGGCTGCTGTGGCTGCAGCATAGTCTGGCAGCTACAACTCCGATTCAAACCCTAGCCTGCGAACTTCTATATGCTACAGCTGCAGCTGTAAAAAGAAAGGAAAAAAGAGAGAGGGGATTTTCAAAGAATATTCTCAGTCACTCATCACATTCTTAGCACAGTGTTCTCCCTGTGACATTTTGGGTTATAGTTACTCAAATAGTCTTAGGGCCATTGGTTCTGTGATTTAAGAATCTGTGGTTATACAGACAACTATGTTTGCATTTATTAAATACTGTAATTATTTTGCCACTTATTTCAGAGATATTAAATAGTACAATGTGATGAAACCTGTTATAAGATCCATATTACATTCTTCAATCCCTAAGTTAAAGAGATATGGCTGAGAGCCTAGGGAAAGCAAGATGGTTAGAATTTGCAGAGTATCGGAGAAGAGAGATATACATAGAGAATGAACTCCAGAACTAGCTAGAAAATCTCTCTTGAGCTGTACACAGAGTACTGATCAGAGCACATAAGTGAGGAAACCACCAAGGCTAAGAAAATAACTCCCAAAAGGATCCAGGAAACAGTACCCAGAACTCATACAGGACCGGGAATGGTACCTGTTTCCACTAATAAGATTGTAAAAACCTTAAAATCCACCAGACATTGGATAAGGTATGCATAAATCCGTTGCCTTCATAGCAGGGCATTGTCAGCCTAGCGTAAATGCTGCTGTAGTCCTGCCTAACAAATCTTAAAACCAAAGCCAAAAAGGATTAAGTCTTTTCAAATAACTCAACTGTATCTCAAAGATATAAAAATATTTATAGGGATATAAAAATATTTATAGTAATATAAAAATACTGAGCATCTAACAAGGTGAAATTCATAGTATCTAGCATCCAATAAAAGAAGAAATAGTCTAAATATCTCTATGGCTATTAAAGAAATTGAACTGTAGTAAAATACCTTCCCACAAAGAAAACTCTAGGTCCATATGGCTTTATTGGTGAATTCTACTAAGCAATTTATAGGAGGAAATCATAGGACTTGTACAGAAACACGTCCAGATAAATAAAGAGATGGGGGTGTTTCCCCACTTCATTCTATGAAGCTGGCAATACAGTGACACCAAAGCCGGACAAGAACATAGAAGAAAGAAAACTTGAGATTGGCATTCTTCATAAATCAGTATAAAATTACTTTTAAAAATTTAGCAATTTGAACTCAACAATATATTAAAACAAGACTGACCAAATGGAGTTTATCCTGGGAATGCAAGGTTGGTTTAATATTTGAAATGAAGTAGTGTAAGTCACATACTAACAGACTAAAAAAAGAAAAATTGTACGATCACATCAGTATACATGGAAAAAATGTGAGATGATCCAGTAGGATTTAAGGAAAGATACAAATTTTAAGAATGTTATTTGGGGACAAATTTGTAGTGAAATTTTAAAGAAAAGCAGGAAAATTATAAAGTACAAAATTCAGAATTGCGGTTACCTCTAAGTAGAGAGGGAAGGTAATGATATTGGAGTGTAACACCTTCAGGGCTTCAAAGTAAAAGGGTATTCTTTTCTCAAAGCCACTGGTTGATACAGTGTTTGTTTTATTTAATTTAGTGGGGGGGGTATGGTTTGGTTTGTTTTTTGTCTGAAATTGTGATGTAACAAAGTGACATCTATTTATTTGCTGCTTTGGAAACATAACATTTCTGTACTGAAAGGAGTACCCTCTGTACCAAGTATTTTTGTTAATGTAATGGATATTTTCTGTAAATGGAATGGACTGCTCTTTTAAGTGTCATTACCATGTGAAGAATAAAGTGAGATTAGTGCCAGCAAGTCCCAAACTAAATACATAAACACTAATAATCTAGTTATTAGAGATACACGAGTTGCGCCTAGACTACAAATTATATTTTTTTGTCTGCAACATTTTGCTGAATGGACATACCCAAATTGCTACTTTCTTTCTTTCCTCTTACAAATGTTTCATTTATTTACTAAGCAAACAGTAATGAGTACCTGTGAGGTGCTAGGCATGATTCCAGGCTATCGAGGACAAGTAAAACCTATCCCTTTCTTAATGTGAAACAGAGCCATCCATGAATAATTGAAATATTTACAGATTACTTTGGTCCCCAAGCTCAGCCTGAAAACATGAGAAGATAACTTGAAGAAGATGACATTTGAATGGGGTCTTAAAGCATGTTTGCCTAGTAGGAGAATTGATGCATTTTCATTATAAATCAAAAGAAATTGCAGGTGCTATTTATATATTGTCCAGATGCATGGCCAATTCAAAAAGAGACTTCTGATGTGATAGAGTACAGAGCACTTAGCAGAAGTTGTGGAGTGTGAAAGACAGGCATAATCCATCATATACTTCTGCTTGATTCCATAAGTTTCTATATCCTAAAAATTATCTCATACTGTGTGGTAGGAGGCACTTTTTACATTTTACTGATAAGTTCAGTAAACTTGAAAAAAAACTAAGTAATGAATCCATAGTCACACATGTAATTAGTGTCAGAATCCAAGTCCCTTTTACAGCAAATCTTGATCTCTTCCACTCTTGTCATGCTACTCCTTGTCATGAATAAGAAGATGTCCTAGGCATATTGGTTCAAGCACTCAGTCAGTAAAAGCTTTATTATTTTTGTGAATCCTCACATCTGTGTGACTACTGTATTCCTAAAGCATATCCTTCTTCCTTTATTATACTATTTATTATGTTATATTGTATCAACGCGTTATTTGTATCACCTCATTAAACCCTGTGGTTAAGTATCTGATTCTTCTCAGAAAGTATTTATTGAATGGATTCAAAACAAGTGAATTAATAAATTGATGAAGGGATGATTTGTTTTTTTCCAGTGCTCTTTAGTGAGATAAAGAAAATAGTATAAGAACATATAGAAAGCATTGGATTTTCCTAACTTTCTATTTAAGTTCTCCTGAGATTCATGGAGAAAGAAAGGGGATTCTAAGGAGACTACTGAAAAGCTGTAAACTTATGAATAACTGGACAAAGATGAAGGACTGGGTCTCTCTTTTTTGTCCTGGGAAGCCTGGCTGGAAGAGGTGCTAAAACATGACACAAAAATTTCAGCCACTGTCTTCTGATTAGCTTATTATCAGAGCAGCAACACATCTAGGGATGAACACGGTATTGGGAGGGAAGGGAAGCTTGCTAAGTCAGACGGTGAGATAAACACTTGAATCATTATCTTATACTGATCCCCTAGCCCCTTTTCAGCAAAAGCATTATTTTTTTTTCCAAGAGATGGAGGAATTTTCAACACATAAGAATTTATAGTGCTGAAAACTCAAAAAGTCTCCCTAAGGAGAAACAGTATGCCAAATAGCCATTGACATAAGAAAACAGTATAAATTAATGCACTAATAGTTTATGGTTACTAAAGAAGGAACTTAATTTACAACTTCAAACAGTTTTGTGTTCCTTAGTAATTCTGGAAATCAATCAGTGGCACAGAAATTGATCTGCTAAAAGAGAAGAAAATTGACTCTTAATATTGGCAACTACATCAATTTTTTTTTAATTCTGAAGGAACAACTTTTAGAAACAAGTTTATTAACCACTAGGGAATTACTTGATACTTAGTTTCTTAGCAAACTTCCCAAAGAGAAGTATTTTTGGCCTCATTAGAAGATAGATTTTTATTGTTCCAAACATTGTCTTCAAAATTGCAGTCTCTGTTATGTCAAAGATATGGAAATCAAAAGTTAAATGAAATAGAGCTGTCTCTGTGAAAGACAAGCACTGCATCATGTTTTAGAATGCTGCTTTGCATCAACGTATCCAATATGAAGTAGTGGGAATCTGAACACATTTGCATATTCCCCATTCGTGACATAGTGTTGGCATTCTCAAAAAGAATAACTGTAGCTGATGGCAATTTTCATCTGAAGAGATTTGTGCATGTTAGCAATATACCGTCTTCTGTCAGCATAAGAAGAGCATATGGGGCCCATTAACTCACCAAATCTGCCACTGTTCTGCAGATTTTTATTAAACAAGTGCAGTCTCTAATAGTCACTTATGTTATAGAATGCGTATCAAATGCTATCAATAAACAAGGGGATTGTTTTCCCCCAGCAAGAATGCATTTGAAGTGTATAAGAAGGCTTGACAAAAGAATAAAACACTTTAAGTGATCACTATGTTAATATAAATATATCCCACTGGGAAGTCAGTACATGTTAGTATCATATGTACTTTAATGTTTACCACTAAGACATTCTCAGAGAGCCATCTTTTTTCACGGATTTTCTTCCTGTATTTTCTTTCTTTATGGTTTCTCTCAACTCTAGCAATGATCCTGGTTGAAACTAAGCCTAAAGATGCTGCATTTATCTGTGCTTTTTAAAAGGTGCCATTGGTGTTGAGTAGTTATGATTAGCTTCAATGGTCTACAACCAAAATAACTGGAAACATAACTATCAGGGTGC